>CM029530.1:47382580-47503061 GCA_017141395.1 Laodelphax striatellus
ATTTTTTTAATTTGACGCTTGGAATTAGAGATATTATTTTCTTTGCCACAGTAGACTACTCTACGGTCATCAGCAAAGTCAAGAAGTGATATCTGATACCGAGCGTCAAATTAAATGAATGTCACATAGGAACTGTAATATAAAGGTCAATTCCCACATTGACGACGACATTCTCATTTTGTTCTGCGCATGCGTCACCAGCCAATGCTCTGATTGGTCCATGTCTATCTTTGTTTACAAATGATAGCTCTCAAGTCTCAAAATTGCAGTACCGGTATGACTTGAAAAGGTTTGTATTATAATTTTATTTACTGATTATTATATTTATATTGTCGTACTAATAGTATTAATATTAATTGAAAATTGATTCCGAACAGCGAACATTCAAACTTCGTACCTAGTCACTTAACCTAGAAATTCGGCTGGACAGAAGTTCTAAAAGGATGGACCAATCAGAGCGCGGGCTGGTGACGCATGCGCAGAACGAACTGAGAATGTCGTCGTCGTGTCGTTGTCGTCAATGTGGGAATTGACCTTTAATAATGAAAGTAGTAAAATGCGGTAGTGAGTAATAATTATGTAACAGTGAATAATGAATATTAAATAGAGGAATTCATGTAGTAAATTTAATTCGAGTGGAATTTATAATGATGAGCCAATACGGGTTCCACGTAAAAAACCCAAATTGAGAAGTGATGCTTTCCCAACTATTTTTCCAAGATTCCACAATGTGAATCTACCAAAGCCCAACCCACTGAAAAAAAAAAAACTATTTTTCCAAATCGTTCAAATGAAATAGAAATTCTAAAAAAGACGTAGAGATCCATCAATACGATTTGAAAAAATAGAGCAGAGAAACACAGAAGAATAGTCCAAATCTTACACATATGAAAATTGTGTTGAAAATCGTATTCACACACAAAAAAAGAACAAATTGACATATGAAGTGTATTTATTGTGCGCAGATTTACCACGCCATTAGCTTCTAAATTCTTCTACACAGCAAGGTTGAATTAAATGTACAAGATTAGTTATGTAGGTACGGTACCGTCCGTATGTATGAGAATTGTGAATTAAGTTATAACTTACAGTTGAAAAGTTACAGAATTATCAACAGTAAAAAGTCAACGAATCTATCAATTCAATAGAATTCTCTAACTGGATGTATATGAACCACGTTTAACACTGAATTTGAGAGATCAAGACAGAAGATAAAATTCAAGATCAACTTTCAAAAAATGTTCTAATGTCTGTAGGCATATTATCAATGTGATAGAACAGACAGCTTATGATCAAAACCTGACATTTTAGGTGAGTAAAATCAACATGATGCACTCAATAGTTAACACTAGAACAACATATTATATATTATAATAATAAGTAATTGATTAAATCAATGACTAAAAGTTTTGTTTTTGATAATAAAACTTCAACTGTTCCCTTCAAAACTGGGCAATAAAGTGAGGTTACTTCTCAAATTTTACACGCATTTATAACAAAATTTGTTGTATTGATAGTATCGAACCCCAACCAATATTTAATATCGATGTAATGTCATGATCGATAGTTAATGTATCGATAAGTGGTACATTCAAGATGGCTTCTTCTCGTTCTCCGGGTCACGGCGACTCCAGTTTATAATTCAATTTTGTATTTGATTTATTATTGAAATGGTGTTCAATAAATAGCCAGTGAGTCTACAAACATCGTATTTATTTCAATTCCACTTTACAACAATGGCGACGAGGATTAAAAACCTAAGGATTGATGACGGACGGGTACCTGTATTCAACGGCATTAACCTATAATTTAACGTGTTCCTGCAAAACGGATCGCATTTTTCATCATGGATGAATCCACGGCGGGTTCGAATTCTAGTCATGGGACGACTACTATTTTCTCAAATATCGGATCAATGGCCGAGTTTGACATTACCAATGATTGGAAGTTTTATTCAGAAAAACTTGAGATGTTTTTCGTGAATGGAATCGACAAGGACAGAAAAGTGGCAGTGCTTTTAACAGTCATCGGAGATGAAGCTTTTAAAACACTTCGAAACCTGTGTGATCCTGAGTCTCCAACTTCAAAACGTATGAAGAACTTTGTTCTATTCTTGAAAAGCAATTTTCGCCTTTTGTTTCGGTCTATCGGAAACGAATTGATTTCTACAATAATTTGAAAGAGCATTCTAACGAATCTATTGTGAATCGGTTCGGACGTCTCAAACAGCTTGCTATGAAATGCAAATCTGGTGTTAAGGTGAACAACATTTTGTAGGACCACTTCATTGCTGGACTTTGCCTGGTCCTATTCTAGACAGAATTTGCGAGGAAGATGAATCCAAAACTCTTCAAGAAATTATCGAAATTGCAGCCAAGCGGAAGGAAGCTTAAGGAAGCTAAAACGGAAAAATCCAACCAATTTGTAAATAAAATAAGCAAAGGTAAGCTCGTTGGTGCACAAAAGGTAAGATCTTTTGTAAAAAATGATTTCAAGTCAAAGAGTATTTGTAACAAGTCTGATAGTGTAAAAAAATGTTTTGCCTGTGGTGAAACAAATCATGATTTTGTCAAATGTAAGTATAAAACTTATAAATGCAAAAAGTGTAGCAAAGTTGGTCATCTGGCTAAAGTTTGCAAGTCAGAAAACAAGTCTACTAATTTTGTTCAATCAGACTGTGATACAGTGGAATTATTTTCAATAACTGATGTCAAACCACTTATGATGAAGGTTGTAATTGATGATATTCCTATTGAAATGGAATTAGATACTGGTTCAGGTATTTCTATCATTCCAGAAAATATCTATCATGCATTGTTTTCAAAAATAAAATTGCTACCATCTAATGTAAAGTTGAAAACTTATGTAGGTGCCAATATTGTTCCTGTTGGAAAGTTTCAAGGTTCAGTTAGGTACAATGGTATTGAAAAAGAATGTACTCTTACTGTAGTGAAACATGGTGTTAGGCCATTATTTGGTAGAGATTTGATTTCCTTGTTCAAGATTAATAGTTTTGAAATTTGTAATATGTCTTTGGAAGAACAGAAAGATAATTTGATCAATGAATTTAGTGATTTGTTTAAGAAAGAGTTAGGTCACTACAAGATGAGGAAAGTTAATTTGAATTTAAAAGAAAATGTTAAGCCTATATTTTGTAAACCTAGACAAGTAGCAATCTCATTTAAGGAAAAAGTTGAAAAAGAACTTGATAGATTAGAGAGTGAAGGTTGTATTTCCAAGGTGGATAACTCCGAATGGGGTACACCTTTAGTTCCTGTTTTGAAACCTAATTTCGACATACGATTATGTGCTGATTACAAAGTATACCTAGGATGGGATTGATGTAATTATTACAGGTAAAGATGACAAAGAGCATTTTCATAATTTAAGATGCTGGATTTCGTTTGAATTTTGATAAATGTAAGTTTTTTGAAAAAGAAATCTCGTATTTAGGTCACATCATAGATTCTGTAGGAATAAGAAAAGATCCTAGTAAGGTTAGCTCTATTGTAGATGCTCCTAGGCCTTCTGACGTAGCGGAGGTACGTTCTTTCATTGGTATGTGTAACCACTATGGTAAATTTGTTCCACAATTGTCAAAAATCTTGAGTCCTTTGTATAGTTTATTGAAAAAGAATGTTAATTTTGTATGGACCAAGGAATGTGAACAATCTTTTATTGAAGTCAAGAATGTAATGTCGTCAGATTTAGTTCTAGTTCATTACAATCCAGAATTACCTGTAAAATTGATTTGTGATGCTAGCAATAAAGGTATTGCTGGGGTGTTAGCCCATGTATTCGAAAACGGTGAAGAGAAACCAATATGTTTTGTATCTAGAGTGTTGACTCCTGCCGAAAAGAATTATTCTGTCATACACAAAGAAGCATTAGCAATTTACTGGTCTGTACAGAAATTTTCTCAATATTTATTGGGTAGAAAATTCATTCTAGTAACTGATCATAGACCTTTGTTAGCATTGTTCGGTGAGAATAGAGGTATTCCGCTGATGGGTGCAAACCGTCTACAGAGATGGGCTCTGTATTTGTCTGAATATGATTATGAAATTCAATATGTAAATGGTACTAAAAATTTTGCTGATTGTTTTTCTCGTTTACCTATTAATGATGTTGATTTGAATGATGAAACGGAAAAATTTGTCAATGATTATGTTAATTTGGTAAGTGATTGTATTCCTATTGATAGCGATCAGATTCGTATTGCTACTAGAAATGACAAGATTCTAAGTAAAGTTATGCATTGTATACAGTTAGGTTGGTCAGAAAATTGTAATTCACCTGAATTGAAACCTTATTTTGTAAGAAAATCTGAATTAAACATTGAAAATGGAGCTATTATGTGGGGTTACAGAATTGTAATGCCTGAAAAATTTAGATTGCAATTGCTAAATGAACTTCATTCCACCCATATGGGTATGTCGAAAATGAAAAGTTTGGCTAGAGGTTATTTCTGGTGGCCAAATTTAGACGATTCTATTGAAAAATTTTGTAAAAGTTGTGATGTTTGTATGTCTAGTAGACAAAATCCACAAAAATGCGAGGTAGTAAATTGGCCTGAAACAAAAGAAGTATTTGAAAGAATTCATGTTGATTTTTTGGGTCCAATTAATAATAAAGAATATTTGATTGTAACTGATAGTTTTTCGAAGTGGCCAGAAGTTTATAAAATGAATAGAATTGATTCTGAAGCTACTATTGAAAAATTGAGAGAAATATTTGCTAGATTTGGTATTCCAAAAATGTTGGTTAGTGATAATGGAAGACAATTTGTTTCGCAAGAATTTGTAAAATTTTGTACTGCTAATAAGATTAAACATATAACATCTGCTCCATTTCATCCCGCAACCAATGGTGCGGCAGAAAATGCTGTAAAAACGTTTAAGTATTCTTTGTCTAAGTTATTGAGTGATGTAAAAAACAGAGGTTGTTCAATTGATACTTTGATAAGTAGATTTTTGTTCACTTATAGAAATACTCCACATTGGATTACTAATGAGTCTCCTTCTTACAGAATGTTTGGTAGGAATGTGAGGAATCGATTTCATTGTTTGAAAGAATGTACACTTGATTGTAAGCCTAGCTATTCTAAACCTAGTGGTAGGGAGGTATACTTTGATGTCGGTGAAATAGCTTATGCTCGAGATTACAGAAATCCAAATAAACGAGTATGGCAAAAATGTAAGATTGAGGAAGTGGTAGGTTGCCGAAACTACATTGTTGGAATTGTGGATGAAGGTTTGGTATGGCGTGGACGCGCTGATCAATTGATTGAGGCCTGTAATTTCAATCAAGATGATGTAACAGATGAAATTGAGGACAGGGGCGTGATTGGCTATAGGGTTGACAGGAGTATTGTACCGAATGAGACTATGAGAAATGAAACTGTAATTGTACCGGATACTTGTGTAAATACTGATTTATTGAATGAACCTATTGTAAGAAACAATGATGTAATTGAACCTATTGTAAGAAATGATGATGTAATTGAAAATCAAAAACAAGTATGTGAAGGTCAAGGAATAAATTCGACTAGACCTAAGAGAGTAATCAAACCACCAGAACGTTTGAATTTGTAATTTCTTTCTATTGATGAATTTTATTGATTTTGTATTGTATTGAATTTCATTCCAATGTTATTGATTTGATTATGTATTGATTTAATTTTATTGTACATCAACTGTACTACTTTGTAACTTGGTGTGGGGGTGTTGTATTGATAGTATCGAACCCCAACCAATATTTAATATCGATGTAATGTCATGATCGATAGTTAATGTATCGATAAGTGGTACATTCAAGATGGCTTCTTCTCGTTCTCCGGGTCACGGCGACTCCAGTTTATAATTCAATTTTGTATTTGATTTATTATTGAAATGGTGTTCAATAAATAGCCAGTGAGTCTACAAACATCGTATTTATTTCAATTCCACTTTACAACAAAATTGAACTTGAGTAATAAGTTATATCATTGGTCACTATGATAAGATAGATATCCTCTTGCTAGTAGATTTATAATTACAAACAATTTACAATATATATGGTAATGAAGATCAATTAAAACTCATAACAATACAATGTAAACAGTAGTACTTTAGATGCAGTCAGCCCTCATGGTTCCACCATTTTGTTTGAAGGTTAGGGTCTGTTATAGCGCGATCCATTTAACTTGTCAAAAATCAGCTGATTTGGTAATAATTAAACAGTGACTTCGACACAATAATCAAAAGACTTAAAAGTCTTAAAGACATTTGAAGTCTTTAAAAGACCTTTTTAAAGAAGACCTTTCAAACATTAACTTTTTAAAAGACCTTTTCAATAATCTGCGAGATTCAGCATTTGTAGGTTGAGTATTGTGATCATATGCTCGTCGATCATATGTTTTCTGACAAGTTAAAAGGATCCTGCTATACTCAAGTTGGTGATGGCTCAGCTGCAGTTTTGGGTTTTTCTATCTGTGTATTTGAGGTTAGCTCAAAAATAGAAGTTTCAATAAAATATTTCCAAATAAGAAATTGTTGTCCAATTTAAAGCTTTTGTAAAAAAATGAGAGTTAAATATCCGTTTCCAAAATTGTTTCCTGCTAGTGGAGGTGGCAAAAATGTACCGCATGCTGAAAAAGCCATTCGTTTCGCCAGATATGGATGTGCAAACCGTCCTTTCTTTCACATAGTAGTTTCAATGGTATGTGTATTTTTAATATATAATTAATTTTGCAGTTTGTAGGCCTAGATTATGGCTAGTTTCTCCAGCAATTAGTCTTATTAGAATCTTTGTGAGTCCGGCTCTTTTGAAGTTCACATTTGGGTTGTCCTTATCCCGCATATCAGCATTCTGTCACCTGTCTATCCAATAATTGTAAAATAGCCTTGGCAGTTTCATTTTAATAAATGAATTAACAGGGCATTTGTCTTCAGTATTCAGCTTGGCAAAGAGGATGGTACGAATTTGTACCATCGTCTTTGAGCGCGGCCAAAGTGCAGTTTACTGGCCCCACTAGCTGGAGTCAAAGTTTGGCTAATCTTGATGAATTCGTGATCAAAATAACATTGAATCAGAACATCTCCCCCTCCCAAATGCCCCCTCTTCTCCCTCCAAATGTCCCCCCCCCCCCAAAATAAAAATGTCATCCCGCAAATGCCACCCCTTCATTCCCCCAGATCACCCCCACAAGTCCCCCTTCATGTCAACCCCCTCTTTCCCACCAAATGTCACCCCCTCTTCTTCCCAATTGGCCATCCCTTCATGTAACCCCCCAAATGTTCCCTTCATGTCAACCCCCCACCCCCCGCAAAAAATGTCATGAAGTGAAAATATATTAAATATGATCAACGAATTTTTCATTTTATATAATCAATAATTTGTTTATTTATTTTTTAAATTTTATTTCCGTTCTTCAATTTTATTATTAGAAACAATAAAACATGTATGATACGAACGATAACTCATTCTTAATTGATGATTCTAGCGTACAAAATAATTAGAGTAAAAAACCTAGAACTTAAAGAAATTGACTGAAGTGGGATTCGAACCCGCAAGCTCTAAAACCAAACGCAGAATCGCTATGCACTGGGCTACTGAGGCTTAGGATCTGAAAGCTAATTTTTCTGATGTTGAATCACGATCATCTTGCCGCTCGGCCGGCAAGTTCAAAACATAGGTCTGTAAAATGTTTGATAGGTTTTTTTTTTTTTTTTAATTGGGTTGGGCTTTGTAAACCTTAGCCACCGCGACCCCTATTTGATCTTTTGTGGCATCCCCCTTTTGGCCTGTGCCATGTTCCAAAATCCCAGGGCAGAGCAGCATTCACTCAGGGCCTTGAAGTCCAGTTCTATTGCCTCCTCTGGTAGGAGGTTGCCTTTCAAGAAGTCTCCTCCTCATTTGCAAGAGTGCTGGACATTCCAGCAGCAAATATGCTGCTGATTTCAGCTATGGACCCACCCTTCGAAGCTGTTCAACTTCTATCAGGGATGGGTCTGCACACTCCTCAGATTCCATTGCGGAATCTTTAGTTGTAGTGCCTTCCTCTGCATGTACCGTTTCCCAGCAGGTTTGAGTCCGCAATAACTCTGAAACCTGCTCCCACGAGTAGCTGGAGACTTACTCAGTCACCCTGGGCAGAGCTCCGCGCTCACCCAGGGAAGGCTTCCTGAAACCCGAGGTCGCCCGGTATCCAGAGCTCGCATACCCATGTCAGGCACCCCTGACCATGCAGCCGTCGGCGTATGCTGTTCCACCATATGTTGGCTTGCTGCGCAGTTGATGCTTCAGGTGTTCCTACTTGAACACCCTACTTAAGCTGGGACGCAACGGTGTTAGTTGCCAACCAGCCTACATCTACCACTTGCATCAGGATAGGTTATATCATTTGATAGGTTAGGTCATTAATTTACTAATTATCTATTAATTATAAAGGGATTTTCTTATATCTTATGTTAACCAGTGCTGTAACAATTCAAACTAATCCAAAATCATCTAAATCGGTTCTGCCGTTCTCGAGTTATAAGCGAGCGTACAGACACCAACTCTCTTTTATTAATATAGATATCCAATAAACCATATATAACTATCCTATTCAAGATTATATTCTACAATTTTCTTCTCATGATTTTCTTACAATTACTCTATTTGCCTTCATTTCCAGGCCCATCGATCGGACCGAGACCCGCCCATTGAACAGCTCGGAAGTTACGATCCATTGCCCAATAAACACAACGAGAAATTGGTCGCTCTAAACGTTGAAAGAATTTTATTTTGGATTGGAGAGGGCGCGTCAATATCGAAACCTATCGCTCAACTTCTAGGTAAGTTTTAGTTGTGATCACAATAATTTTAGAGTAAGTATTCTTTCAATACTATTAACCACTGTACAAAAAAAGCTCAAAGTCTTTTTATATTTCATAATTTCAAGATTTAAAACTCATTCATGGTAGATGAGAAGTTAGATCTCTTTGACGGAGAGTTTCTCCCAGTGTTGAACATTTCTATGTTTTTTCATCCAATTTAAACTTTTTTATTAGTGTAATCTCATTGCTTTAACTATTTATATACAGAATCATCAAGAAAGGTGGCATCCATTTAATGATAATAATAGGGATATAGAATTGAACACAATATCTAAATTCCGATATCTGCATTTGTTTTCTTCCCATTGAGTCTATATTATTGCTCAAATATATTAAATATTTTGAGTAAAGTGACTTCAATTACATTTTTCAAATTTGTAAATATAACTAAGTTATTAAAGATAACTTAGTTGAGAAGCATAAAATTACTCAAGTGGTTCAGTGCGTCATGAAAAACCAAAATAGTTATATTAATTTTTATACTTTTAGATATTACACATTATTATTTTCAGTATAATATCGAAATATAAGTTTTCCAGTTCACTGTTGTTAAATTATTGGTTTTACTGTTGCTTCAATTATCCGTCGTTCAGTAAACAGTTTAATGATCCTGTGACTTAACTGGAGCAGTAAATGTTTACTGAACAACTGAGAAACAAGCTTAAACCGATAGAAAGAAACCACAGTCTTTGTTTAGGCTTTTCCAAAAAAAATGGTCAAACCATGAAACCACACCTCTTATGTTTTTTATTGACGTCTAAAATTCATTTAAATACTTATCGAAGTCCCTGTATTGTTGCAGGCCTATCGGGATTGCTGCCTGTCTATCCACTAACCTATTTGAGAGCTGAGATAAATCGTAGACAATCGGCTGAGATTGCAGAAAAAATGAGAGTAGCCGCTGAAACTGCCGAAAGAAATAAAGCTGAAGCATCTCAAGCTCAAAGCCAAAGTCCTTGAAAAATTCATCAAAATTTGTATATAGTTCATAATGTTTTATAAAGTAGTGCTACCTTCTAATGCGGTGTACTTTCTAATGGCCCTTTAAACATTCATCACTTATTATATTATCATCAAGTTGAATGTGTGAAAACAATTATTGAATTTCTAGATAAACGTTTACATTTACAACAGTACTCACGTCAAAAGAGAAAGACTTTTGAGCTGATTTTACAAGCAGTCCAAGTAGGATAAAGTCCTTAGAAGAAGTATATTTTTAACGAACTAATATAAATTTTTGTTCGGTTTCTTTAATTCAACGTTTTTGAACAACATAGAAAAACTCGAACAGTATAATCAATGTTTAGCACAACTGAAGATTATAGGCTACCATTTACAGTATTTACATCACAGTAACTTAATAAATACATGAGTTTTCAAATTAAATTATACATGGTATTCACATTGGTTGATAAAAAGAAACATTCAAAGATGGAAGGAAATGAGATGCTGTTAAATCATAATAATTAATTGGACGAAATTCCTAATTAATGCCATATAATATTCTGAAGACTTCTGCTACTGCAAATATTGACAACAGAATAATAGCTAGTAAGGAAATTCGATGAATGCTGCTGCACAAAAAACTTTTCCCGCTCGGGGAGTCTGAATAAAACTTGTGCTTGGATACTTTAAGAAATAAAAGAATGAATATTTTCAAAATTGTTTGTTACTATCTTAATCTACATTAAAAAGCATTTAAGAAACAACATTCAAATTGTCATTCCTGATTGAGACATTCTTGTATAGGCGATTTCTGAAACTGCCCATTATTTCATAGAGAAATTTCTCCATTTCGGGATATCTCCCTATTTGGAAAAACATTTTTGAGAACATTCATGCTCACATATGGCTGTACGACTTGTGGAGTCGTCTTGCTTGAATAAGGTTCCATTGTTCATTCCATGTTGACGGAGCTGAGGATTGAAGAACGAATGCAACATTTCCGAATAGCATTGTGCATTCACATTAACTTCACTGTTTGCTCTCTGTCATTTTCAAAAACATACGGGCCCATGAGGACATTGCGTATCAAACTGTCACCTTGCTTGAATGGAGTGGTTTTTGATGGAGTTGTTCAGGGTTTTCAACTCTCCAGTATCGGAAATTTTGTTCATTCACAAAACCAGAGAGATGAAAATATTCCTCATCGCTGGCTCAGCGTATGCTCCGTGATGTGATGGGCAGTTTCAGAAATCGCCTATACAAGAATGTCTCAATCGGAAATGACAATTTGAATGTTGTTATGTTGTTTCTTAAATGCTTTTTAATGTAGATTAAGATAGTAACAAACAATTTTGAAATATTCATCCGTTTATTTTTCACAGTCTTTTCAAAATCGCCAGATTCACTGCCGGACTCTGTATAAAACTAGCTGTAGATCAGATCAGAATAATCGTGACTGGTTAGTTTGCCTTAATTTACTGTTTTTGGCTAATATGGACGTTTTATAGCGAAATTGAAGCTACTTCAAATCAGATCCATCAAGAGAGCACTTGACTTTAAGAGTAAGTTGCTGATAATAAATTCACGGAAAATACACATTTAATATCAATGTCTTAACACGCTTCTAATGTTATAAATACTTGAGATTCAGCGATTCGTCTGTTAGTTTCTCTTCCAGTGCCAATCGGTTTCCTAGGGTAAGTGTTTCATTCTTTTATTTCAAAAATCATTTTTTAGATATGTTTTAATCTCGTCTTCATCTATGTTATAGCAGAGATAATTTAGAATTATATTTTTACTCTTTTTCTGTGTTTATAGTCATGAATACAAGTTTTATTTTGCATAGAATCTTATTTTAATGTGATTTGAACTTTAATAATGTAATTATTCGTTAACTGCTCTATCCCTAAAGTGGATCTAAACAGAGCTGTAATTTTCAGTGTTTGTTGATGCTTAATATTTCTTTTGAGGCGGTTTTAATTCATCCTAAGGTATCTTAAGGTAATTAAGGTACTTCTTAATTGTAATGGCCGGTCGCATAAATGTAAATTAAGGTTCAATCATCCTAATTACTAACTTTTGATGATGAAATATTCTAGTTTTTATTGGCGTTCTTAAATCGGTCTTCAATATGGTGAATTTACAACTTTTCATAATATTCTTATAAATTGTCAGGTAGACTGAACCTCTTGCAAGGATTATAATATAGTTTGTATTGAAATTTTGTCTCTTTCCTCCAATACGAAACTCGAATTGCTTTCAATGTAATATTGCGTAGTTCAACTAGTTTAACTTCTGTTTTAGCTTCTTAATTCAATTAAACTTGAAAAGTATCCCTATATGCCCTTTATCGTTTGTTAAAATAGTTTGTAGACTCTGAGCCAAAGCTGCCTAATTAGTTATTATTTTTTGATTTTATGTTGCATTATTATTTATCTATTTTACAACAATTTTCATGTTAACTTTATGTTCAATATGTTTTCAAAAATAGAAAATGCAATAATTGTTTTCTTTGAAAATGTATTACCTAAGAAGCCTATTGCATGGAATATTGAATTCCAATAATGATCCATGTACGGTACCCTACTAATATTTTTTCATCCATGGCCATTCATTTCAATACATTTCATAAAATGACTCGACTTGTAACTTCTTTATCGATCTTAAAAAATCGTAATTCGATTTTTCTGGAACCTGTTGAGAAATGTCTATACAATTCAGATTTCATACAAAATTAAAGAGCTTTTTTTATGCAGCAATCACTTCAAACATTAACATTTGTTCTTCTTGAATTCAGCATACTTTCAAATGTCATTATTGATTATTGAATAAATCAACAACCCACTTCAACTTCAACATTTTGAATTGAATTGTAGAAAAACCCACACATTTATAGAATTGTTATCTAAAGTATGGTAGTCGACTTCCCGGTAGCAAATTATTTTCAAGAGCTGAATTTTAAAATTTAGTTCGTTACCTACTTACTTTTTTAAGTTGGTCCTTGAAATTATATCAGTACAGTGTATTTTATTTTGATAGACTACTTCTAGATATCAAATATTGACCATTGTAATTAATCACATCATGTAATATAATAGATGACTCTAGAATGATAATTCCTTCTTTTTATTTCACACTTCATATTGCAATCTAGTCTAAGAAGACTAATGAGCAATTTTTTTCTAATCTACTATTATTCAAATTGATAAGTTTAGCAGCTCTCACTAGGACTACTACTTTTAAATACTAACAAATAACATAGATTATGAGAGGAATTATCATAATCTATGTTATGATAATTCCTCTTTGCATATTAATTTGACGCAGATACTTAGAAAAAATGTACAGTACGTTATCTTCCTCTGTATCACCTACCTCTCTCTAAACGACGAATTGAGTCCTTTCACCTTGGTTAATGTGTTGTATATTATATCCTACAGATAACATTACACAGATTTAAAAAAAAACTTTAAATTAGAAAATGAAATATATTGAGAAAAATTAAATCTACGTAGTATACATTAGGCCTGATAAAATTGGGTAGAATGAAAACGTTCACATGGCAGAGACTTGGAAAAATTTGGAGTTTGTTGCAAATCGTACAGTTTTGCAGAATAAATTGTGAAAATATGTAGTATGTATGTATTATGTACTATGATACATATGATATAAGTATGTATTATGATACATTTCTGTACTGCATTAAGATTAAATTACGTATGATTCCACTCGATATTTGGATAAAGTTATATAGAGAGTTCATTGTATTTTTGTATTGAATAGATTTCATCCACAATAAGATTATTATTATTTAGATAAGATTATTATGATTAATTATAATCATTATAATCCACAATAAGATTATTATGATTATTATCCACAATATGATTTATTCAATTTTATTATTAGAACATTATTCTATTATTAACTAACTATTCTATTATTAACTAACATTATTCTATTTTCGCAGAAGATGAAATCGTCAATTTGTTTGTTATTTGCTGTTATCGGTGCGATCAGTGCACTACCGGAACAGGAGAATACGATTCGAGAGGTGGCCAACAAATGGATTGACACAATCAACAATGATCCAACTTCCACATGGAGGGTGAGGAAAAGTCCAACATATTATTTTAAAAGTAAAGAGAATTGTTGAAATTATCACTGGAAAGCTATTGGAATGAACAGTGAAAATTGTTATACAGACCGCATGGATTTGAGTAGTATCAGTGGAGTGGAGCTGTCTGTGACCGGCATGCGACTCCGATTTGTGGGTTAAAGTATCCAGTTTTAGTAACAATAGCGCAATTGACCTTGCAACATCGCGTATTTGCTTTTGAACACTATTTCGAATAGAATAAATCTGCAATCGTCGTTCAACGGAGCTTTTGTAGAGAGTTTTAAGTCGAGCGTATTGGCATGTGATTCTTCTTCACTTGAAATTCAAAGTTTACTGTCGTAAATATCGTTCAATTGAAGATTTGAATACTGCAATACATGAATGAATTGCTGCTGTATCAAAAGTTATGGACCAATTTCAGGCTTTTAATGAGCATTAACGCATTAAGGGCGGTATCTTTCCTATGTAATTTAAAAATAATCCTAGTTTATACTAGTAAATACAAGCTTCTTACTAGTAATTTAAATACTAGTAATACTAGTTTTGGAGTTTTTCATACAAATTCTCAAATTGCGTTATTTGCTTAGTATTTTGATGTAAGTAAGATAGATGTATGATTAAAATTAATTTTCTTATAATACAGTACTTTGAAAAACATGAGTTCTTTATGCGCAACTCTGTATAATTATATACCACCAATCAACAGATAACGATTGATGGGAACGATAACGGAGGAAGTTTGGCGAATTTAATTTCATTATTAAATTAAATTAAATTTAAAAAAATGAATAAAATAAAATTCAATTCAATTCAACAATAACTGCCAGCACAAAAGCCAATAGAGTTTAACGGCCTTAAAATGATGAAATATAACGGAACCAATACAACAAAACATTTAATGAGCTCCATAAAATTATGGCTTTTATATTGGTAAAATTTAATTGACTTCTGTGCAATCTAACCAAACTTTTACAATATTTGTTGACAGGCTGGCCACAATTTCCACCCCGATACACCAATGAGCTACCTGAAAGGTCTGCTTGGCGTGAGTGACATCCAGCCGAATTTGGCCGATCTAGACCAGTACGTGGAAGAGGATTCAGAGGAAAATAAAAAAATAAAACTTCCGAAATACTTTGACTCTCGCAAAAAATGGAAGAACTGCAAATCGCTGCGTGAAATACGTGATCAAGGAAACTGTGGATCTTGCTGGGTAGGCCTACGTTGTAGACTGTAGAGGTTGTTCAATTTTATATTTATTTTTTCATGTGTCTGATGTACGAACGGCTTTCCAGGTTTTTATAGATTTCATTTTTATTCATATATTTCGTAATTTTACATTAAAAGGTCCTTATGAATTCATCCATTGATGATAAAATTAAATATTTACTTGAATGGTTCTGGCTTTTGTGCATCCTGCCCAATGAATACCAGAAAAAAAATTCAAAATAGGGTAAACTAATTTTCAATGAAGTAAAGGGTAACAGTTCACCTTGGTGCTACTAAATATTGTCTCAGTCTCTTCATGAATACACAATAAGAGGATTTGCCTAGAAATATCAGGGGCCTGTTTCTCTTAATATAAATGAAAGCCTTGTAAAACAGGAAAACCCAACACATACGGTGCTATAGAAAATCAATTTTATTTTATAGCAGACAGTGTTAAATGACAATCTTTCATTCTACTGCTATTTACGTCATAACGAAGCTTTAGACAGAAACATCCCCAGTAACTTACATATTTTCCAGCAATGAAATTTCGAAGAGATTGATAATTATATGTGTAATTTATCATTGCATGTCCAATGAGTAATTGTTTAAAAAGTGGTAAATCTGGATTCTTTAAGGCTACTTTTTTCTTACAAATTCATGTGAATACCTTGAAAGTTGTTGATGATAACATATCGTGATTGTAGATTTAAATTATAAGATTGTGATTTCTTCTACCATTTTCAGTAAATAATCTTGAAAATATCCATTTTACAAGTCAGAAACGCTTGTTTCTGTAAGTCGGAAAGTTGATAATATTTCTCCTTTATCATTTTTTAAGCATTTATTCAATTGAAAGAAGGGGTTGAAACGTCCCTGTGACATTCAAGATTGTAGAAGATTCAATTCTCTAGTCTGTAAGCACACTTCATAACTGAGACAATGCTGACACGGTCGTCGCTATATAGGAGGGACCAGGGGGCTGTCATAGACGGAGTGGAAGTATTTTATCTTCCCTGTGTTAAAAAGGGGTGTAGGCTGAGTCTCGATCACGCTAGTTTCCGGACGGAGTTTTGGCGCTGTATTTGAATTCAGAGCCTTTAGGTTAAGTTTCATTTTCATAAAGACTTTTAAAAGTTTATGGTATCTTTTGCGGTATAAATCAAAACTGTTGAGAGAATATGGTTAATATTTACGGCAAAATATAACATTTTTGTTAGATTCTTTGTTTTTCAGGTTGGTTTGAGTAGAAGTAGGTGTGATTCTCTACAAGAGTTCGAATGGTTATTCACTAATAATGGTTGCTTCTAATATCGTTACGCGTGTATCAAACTTTTGGATAATTCTTCAATATCATTGATCTAATATCGTTATGTGTGAATCAAGCTTTTGAACCATCCGCTATTCAATCAGAATCAGCTGTAATTATTATCAATTTACGATGTTTTCAAATACACCGCTAAAAGTCCGTCCGGAAACTAGCGTCATCCTACTCCCCTTATTTCTCTTACTTCCAGTCCCTAAGATGTCAGGTCCCTGGTCAGGGACAGTGTGTTCTCCCACCACCGTGACCAACAGTAGTTCGTGCCGCGGACTCAGCTCGGTCTTGTCTCGGCACGAGTACGGTGCGGTCAAGTGTGGTCCGACCTTTATTCGACAACTTTTTTTTTGCATTTCAGGCAGTAGCAGTAGCAGCGGCATTTGCCGATCGTCTGTGTATTGCCAGCAAAGGCAAGTGGAACAAGCACATCTCGTCGAGAGAGCTGATGTCCTGCTGCTCCTACTGTGGCTTCGGCTGCCAGGGCGGATTCCCCGACGCCGCCTGGGTCTACATCAAACGACACGGACTGGTAACCGGAGGAGATTATGACTCGCATGATGTAGGTATCAATCATTATAAAGCCCGGTCTAGACGCTACGATAAGTTTGTCAAACTTATCAGGATTATTTTAAATTGTCATAAAACAGCTGATTGATGTACGCTCGTTTACTGACGTTAAATCAGCTGTTTTATGACAATTTAAAATAATCCTGATGAGTTTGACAAACTTATCGTAGCGTCTAGACCGGGCTTAAAAAGGACTATTATGATGAATTTAACAATTTTATTTAAACATCTATGTTGAAAAACTGAAATAGGCCTATAAATAGTGAATGAAAATAATCGGCTCATTTGAAAGTTCTCATTTCTTGATTGAAATTACAAAGCTAATAGGCTTTGTACCTCATCTCATCCTCTTCTTTTTCTTCTTTTCCATCTTTTCTTCTTCTTCTTCTTTTCTTCTTCTTCTTCTTTTTCGTCTTCTTCTTCTCCTTATTTTCTTACTCTTCTTCTTCTCCTTCTCATTTTTCTTCTTCTCCTTTTTCTTCTCGTTCTTCTTCCTCGCCTTCTCCTTCTTCTTCTTCTCTCTCTTCTTCTTCTTCTTCTTCTTCTCATTTTTCTTCATCTCCTTTTCTTCTTCTTCTTCTCCTCTCCTTTTCTTCTTCTTCTTCTTCTTCTCCTTTTCTTTTCTTCTTCTCCTTTTCTTCTTCTTCTTTTCTTCTCCATCTTCTCCTTTTTCTTCTTCTTCTTCTTCTTCTTCTCCTCCTCCTTTCTTCTCTCTCTTTCCATCTTCTTCTTCTTCTTCAACTTTCTTCTATCTTCTTCTTCTTCTTCGTATTTTCTGTAGTAGAAATCTTTTAAAATCCAAACAAAGTAGAAACGCATAATTCATAAAGACGCTGATATGTTTTTATTTGTATTACATTTTACTTTCATCTCCATTTGAATTTATTGTAATGTTTTCTGTTCTTATATCTTTTATGAAATAAAGCAATTCTTGTATTCACAAAATAAACTATCGAATAAAAAAAATAGCATAGTTTGTATTGCTGTTGAGTTTGTTTCATTATTAAAGCCTAATGTGCTGCTTTGCAGCATCTAAGGCTAGACGTACACCGGTTAGTCAAGGCAAGACAAGACGAGATTAGTCACGTTTAGTCACAGTACTTCACATAGTTGCTTATGAAGCAACACACACCGATTAGTCATTGCATCAGTGTGTGCTGCTTCATAAGCAACTATCATTACTGTGACTAAACGTGACTAATCTTATGTGACTTGCAGTATAACCTGCTAACTAACATTTTGAGGCATATACTAGACAACTAGAGCATGTAATATGAGATACTAGTCTGATGTTTCTATCCAACATTAACATTCATTCTAAAAAACGTTATAAGTCAAACAAGTGAGAAAAAAATTTAAGCAAAAAAAGGATAAGCAAGTCAAACAATATTACAACTGCACAGTCAAAAGTGAACAAGTCAAATATAAAACAAATTTCAACAAAAACAAAATAATTTGTCAGAGAGACTGTTCTTATAGAAACGAAATATTCCATTCAGTCATACCTCCGATTTTCAGTAAAAATTACCCAAATGAGAGCCAACCCTTTTTTGTGTTTTGCAGGGTTGCCAACCATACCCGATAGCACCATGCGAGCATCACATTGAAGGACCGAAGCCGAACTGCTCAGCATCTGACACTGAGCCCACACCAGTCTGTGAAACGAAATGCACTCATGGTCCTTCTCACTCTTACGTACAGGATCGTCAAAAAGGTAACAAGAAAATTAAATCACAGGTAAACTTGTTCTATAATATGATTCCTATTGTAGTAGTTCCCATAATGAGTCATTCATTCATAGGTTATCATTTTTCTTAACAATCAAATTGAGGGGTACTTTATCAGCTTCTACATCTCCCGCAGCTATTTTATTTCAGTTTTCAAGTGCACAAATATAAAGAGAGCCAATCATTATGTTGATGTTGACATTCCTGCTAGCAACCTCTAGAAAATATAGACACTAAATTGACTTAGAAAGTAAGATTGTACTCACAAATTATCTGTTCATGTACATTTCGTGGTGCTGTGCCGCATCGTCGGAACACGTGTACAGGTGAACTCACGTGTACAGTGAGAAAGATCTTACTTTCTAAGTCAATTTAGTGTCTATATTTTGATCAAGTGAGAAAAGGATGGATCCAAAACAACCGAAAATCTAGAAAATAATAGAAAGTGCATCTTTAATTTTCAAATGCACAAAATATAGGCATAAAGAGTTGTAGGCCTGAAAGATATCTCTTGAAGATGGAAGGAAATGAGAAATTATTGCAACTATTCAATATTGCTTTTAAATCATAGTAATTAATTGAACGAAATTTCTAATAAATAATGCTATATAATACTCAGAAGACTTCAGAGTATTATATAGCCTTATTAAATAGGAATTTCGTTCAATTAATTATTATATCTCTTCAACTTTACTTTCTACCACCTACCAACTATAATCCGACCACTGACAAAAGAGCCTTCAAAATAAGAACTCTACTGCGCAGAGAGAGCGCACGTTATGCAATGCAGCAGTTTATCTCACTCGCTCACTAGAGTAGTGGTACTATGTGATACTGTATCACTTCAGTGATACGATGCGCGAAGGTTCTTTTGTCTGTTGCCAGACTGTAGCAATCTCTAAATATTCGCAAAAACTTAATGTCATGTAGGCAGTTTTGGGCAGTAAAAGCTTATTTTTTCCTTTCATCATAATTTCGATGTTTTACAAATGATAAATTTCTAGAATGCAAGTCGTTGATGTGCATGAAAAATTATGACTTGAAATTTAAAATAATTGTTTTATTCACTTGCTAATTATTAGTAGAGATGTTCAATGAAACATTTCATTACTTATTATTTTGAAGTAGATACACTAATTTCAAATAATATCTTCTTTTAGGTAAAACGGCTTATATGGT
This sequence comes from Laodelphax striatellus, assembly GCA_017141395.1. Taxonomy (NCBI): domain Eukaryota; kingdom Metazoa; phylum Arthropoda; class Insecta; order Hemiptera; family Delphacidae; genus Laodelphax; species Laodelphax striatellus. The sequence goes on from CM029530.1 coordinate 47,402,510, forward strand.
TCCTTTGGGCGAGAAGGCGACCCAGCTTGAAATATTCAAGAATGGACCAGTTGTGGCTGCCTTCAAAGTTTATGAAGATTTCTTCATGTACAAATCTGGTACGTGTACATTTTCAAATTTGAAATATTCTAATTTATTTTTCAATGCTATACCCTTTCATTGGTCCATGAGATTTATCTTGTTTTTCATAACAACATGGTTCTCTCATGATAAAGTGAGAATTTCATCTAGATCTCTGACGCTACAAACTGTCGGCTAGACACCGCTACTACGGCCTATGGATGGGCAGGCCTACAGAGAGTATATAGTCACAGTGTGGACATTGCATGTCAAACTCTTGATTGGTTTGCTCCGACAAAACCGCCATACTTTTGCCAATTCCCATAAGATTTGCATTGGATGAAAATCAAATCATATGTTATGACAAGTGATTTATTTCTAACCTACATTTTGTCTTTGCCAGTGTTATTTTTCATCATTTATGCTTTTAAAGCAATACCAAGAGTAGAGAGACTATTTTTAATGTTAGAAAAGTTATTTTTGATGTTGTTTCTTTTAAAATAAGTTTGACAAATGAGTGAATGGGTTCATGTTTGCCTGTAATCCCATATCAAAATTCAAAAATTTGGCAAAAGTATGGCGGCGGCGGGAAAAATATTAATCTCCACATACTGTTATGGAGTGCTTCACACAAATGGCCACACTGTTACTATACACTCTCTGTAGGCAGGCCGATGTATTTAGAAATGCTCGATAAACACCATCCCGCGCCATTAGTCAAGTGTTCAGACTAATTGCGCGCACTGTTGCAGCACCAGTTGCAGGAAAATCCAATTGAATTTAACCGCCGTAAAATGATGTAATCTAACGGATCCAATCAAGGAACTCCAACCTTTCTTTTGGCGCAAACCAAATCTAAATTGGCCCAATGTAACGGTTAACGTGGTTGTCACTAGTTTTGCAAGACGTTTTTAATAAATAGGGATTGACTGTATGCTGTTACTGATCGATGATTCATTTTATACAGGAGTTTACAAGCATCACCCCGAGAGCCCGTTCAGAGGCAGACACGCGGTGAAGGTGATTGGCTGGGGCGAACAGAACGGCCTTCCCTATTGGCTGGTGCAGAACTCCTGGGACTACGACTGGGGTGACAAGGGCTTGTTCAAAATTGCACGTGGCAACGAGTGCGATTTCGAAAAAGCAATGACTGCCGGTAAACCCAACTGGAAGAAATAACTATTAAATCAAGTTAATTATTCCTTGATAAGTTCTGTGTTAAAGCGTTAGCTGTTATCCCGTTTTAACTACTCCTTAATAAATTCTGTGATTTGTTTGAATAAAACGTTAATTGTTATCTAGCTTCAACGTTATTTTCCTGGCCTATTTTTGTCGTTTTAGGGTCTTACATAGTAAAAGCGTAAAAATTAGCTCAATAAATTGACCGAAGCCCGAATTTGTTAAGTAAAAGTTAGCAAAACCTTATATCATTGAAATTTAATCTTGAAATGACTTGTAGTTTGAGAAATTGCTAATTAAATTACGACTGTCTTGTTTTGCATTGAAATTTGAATTGATAAGCTTAATATTTTCAATACAGTTCAATAAATCTGGATAAAATTATTCAAAATCTTTTATTGAAGTTCCTGGCTCGTCCTAGTTTAGTTGCTAAAACAGATGTAAAATCGGTATTATCAAGATCTGAGCATTTGAATGAACGAATCTAATAGATGCTCCCAACCAACTGTGGATTCCGAAATTTAACTTTTGCCTTTGTGGTTCGGAAGCCACATAAACCTGAAACTGAATGTCGTTCATTAGCTTGTTTGAAATCCAAATGGGGCAAAATTTGTTGTTTATGTTTATATCTTGGCTGATGTTTAGACCAAAACTCATTTTCATTTCCTAATTTCACATAAAGTGTTAGTATATAGTTAAAAATTTAGTATAAATTTAACATTATTATGTTGAATATTTGCTTTTAAATTTGTTTCTATCTTGCTCAATGATACCTCATTTTCAGCTAATTGCCTGAATTTCAATAAAATAAATTATAAATATTAAAAGATTTCTGATTCGTAAGTTGTTGATTATAAAATTTTGTTTATTTTGAATATACCTAGTCATTTATTCTATAAATAGAATATACATATCACGTTTCCATGCTTTACATATATTTACATAACTGTACATAAAATCCTTAAGGTTTCGATTGAGTCTTGTTTCATGAAGTCTGGATGCTAAGATTTCTTCTTCTTTCCTTCTTTCTTGTTCCTTTCTTCTTTTTTAATCTTTTCTTCTTTCTTATCCTTTTCTTCTCTCTTGTTCCTTTCTTCTTTCTTATCCTTTTCTTCGTTTTCCTCTTTACTTTTCCTGGAATCGAAAGTAACAAAATGAAATTTTAATGAAAAGAAAAATCATAAAGTACATTCTCAATTTATAAAGAAATGAAGAGGAAGAAAAATCTATAATCAATTTACTGGCGGAGGAAAGCTTCAGAAATTGAAAATTTGATTAAACTATTGAAAGTTTGTTGGATAAAAACGATGATTAGGAACTATTCGATGGTGCGTCTTACAATACATTACTATTAGGGTATATTTATCATATAAGAAATTAAACAGTTTAATTTCAGAAAAATTTAAAATTTTTAATGATTGGGACATCTTATACAAATTCATAAACATCAAATTGAATAATATATGTTCAGAAAACAAACCTGAATAATACATTCAAAATACGATGAATTACATGAATAACAAGAAATAAATAGTATAGATATGGAACAAATAGCAGGTGAATAAAAACAATCCAACTTCAATGAATGTTTGGCAAATACTCTCTCACTACTTTAAAAGTCGTCAAATTGATACTACAGTATGATCATAATGTCATATTTATGGAGATATGTGAAGCGGAAGCAATTCTTTGGAAGGAGAATTCAAAAATTTTATGAATCAGCTCAAACATGACAAAAAAAGTCGATTAATGAAAAAATGTTTGTTCTGTTTTAGTTTGTGAAATAAGAATTTATTAAAATCAATTGATATTTGAGAAAATGCTTTATGGGTAGTAGAATTCAAAAGATAGAATTAAAGCCAACTTCAATTAAAGCCAAGAAAGTGTTTCAATCTATAATAATGATTGATCACAAAAATAAAACAACACAGATTGAACAATAAAATAAAAATTGTGAAAAAGTGAGAGTCAAGCAACTACTTACCTTCATGAATTATTTTGAATTGTATAGTTTGATAGTATTTTGTTTCCAAAAATTAGCTACAGCGATATTTAATTCAGAAAATTACCTATTTCTAAAATCTAAAAGGTTTAGCAGTTACATTTTCAAATAATGGTCAAACGAAGTTTTCAACGGAGCATCTTACCACTCAACAATGACCTTGGATATCAAGGTCCACCCTGAGTGATAGTAATTAAATTTAGCTCAGATTGATTGATTTCCTAATGGGGAAATACTCTTATAGGAATGATGTATGCTATTGTGGATATAAACCTTCATGAGAAGATTTTTTGGAATATGCTTTCTATTCCGATATCTGGTCTTCAATATTATTGAAAGAGTTTGCTTTTCAAAGTCTTTTTTCCTTTTTTTTTAATTTCTCACTTGAAGTTTAGAGATCAAGTCCTCATATTCAAGCCTCAAACAGATCAGAGTTTCATAAAACTTGGAAATCAAAAAATAGGCCTAGAGGTGCGTTTAGACTATAACAATTTTTCTGTAACTTTTGTTATATAAAAACAGCTGACACTACACAAAAGTACTCATTTTGTTATATAACAAAGTTACATAGTCTAAACGCACCTTAAGGCTAGGCGTACACCGGTTAGTCAAGACAAGACAAGACGACATTAGTCACGTTTAGTCACAGTAATTCACATAGCTGCTTATGCAGCTCAGTGGGCGCTTTGACTTAGCTCTTTGTCCCATCTCCGCAAAAGCTGCTTTCTTTGCACGATACCTAAAGGAGCTTATTGACAGGAAAGTAGTGAGAGAAAGTGACTTCCAGCAGGTACTTGCCTCTTCAACTTACCCCTTACTTTCCCTGTCTATAGGGGTACTACTTTCCACTTAAGAGAAAGTAATCACTTTCTGGAAGTTAAATCAAACTTGTTTTTACTTGCCACTCCAAGGAAAGTAGAGGGTCACGTGGGTGGTCATGTGATCACTTTCTCCCGCTTTCAGCCAGTAGAGTAGAAGAAACGCATCGTCTTATTAATCAGATGATTTGTGGAAATAATAACATGTGTTGAGAAAAACATTAAAAAGTAAAGAAGAGAAGTTACTTCCAGCAAGTACTTTCCCTGTATATAAGCAAATAAGTAGAAAGTGACGTAATGGCAAGTACTTCCAGAAAGTAACTTGCTCTCTCTACTTTCCCTGTCAATAAGCGCCTTAATAACCAATCAACTATGATTGCATTATAACTTTGAAATAAGTCATTAAAACTATTTCCAAAGTTATCAAATCACTTTTTTATATTGGCCAACTATGGATCACTCTGTATCTGTATAGTACATTAAGAATATAGTAATTTATTATCGAGAAAGATTCATGTGCAGGTGATACTAGAAGCAATTAAAATACAATCAAAACAGCCCAAGCTCTTCAACCGTATTAGTAGGCTATTTCGTTAAAATTGGATCGTCACAAACAAAACTTTCAATGACAGAAAAAATAATGAGATGTCATACTGTTTCATAGAGCTTGTTCGGTTTCAAGAGAACAATGTCTGCAGCGCATCCACCCCCTAGCAGATTATACAACATCTGAAAAAGACCATCACCCCAGTCAAGAAAGTAAACAAGTAGAGTACATTAAACCATGAAATTAAATGTTGAAAATGGAAAATTAATAGGAAAGGAACTCGTGCGAAAACTACCACCATAAATAAATCACCTACAGTACTAATCTTATGATTTATAGGCATAATCATTATTTTTATTTGGCGGATGGCAAATAACTTTCATTTAACATTTCTGTGGTAACGGGTGATGTTCTGTTGATTTATTTTTTAAATATGTTTTTTACATGTTATATACAGTATTTATGTGAAAAAAAATCAACAGAAACTCACCCGTCACCATAGAAATGTTAAATGAAATTTATTCGCCATCCGCCAAATTAAATGAATACACCTGTATTTATGGATGAATGGTTCATGTATTCAACATCACAGAAAAAGTTGAATATTGTAAATGATTGAATTTTTAAAAGAAAAACATGAAATGATTGGTAATTCATTGGGATAATATTCTATTATGAATGAATTGCGAAGACTTTCAATTCAAAACAAAATAATGAGGACATTTTACACGAATTATGACAATAAAAATGGAAGAATTCATTGAAAATAAGTGGCTTACTCAATACTCTAGAATGAAAATACAGTTTTGTAATAACAATATGCATTTATTAGATTGAACTCATTTCAATAATACAAATCACCTTCCAGCTGTAATACAATAATTATTACAATCGCCTGAATTTACAAGTTATCAGCAACAGCACTTCGCTCTCCACCTCCAGGGAATTAAGTACTCAAGTGACTAATTGTTAATTATTCGATAATAATTGGAGAATTTGGCACAATATTAATCGAGAAGATAATTGAAGGTACCTTCATTCAAGGTATCGATCTCAAAGCACAGATTGCCAAGGTTTAGATACAATGATTTGAAGGAAAAAGTTTCTGTGGATACCACAAGCACGAAAATTAAGTTCCATAAAATGTAAAAAATCATAAACTTCGATTTTTTCATGGAAGATCAGAGTTTGAGACCATTATTTTATTCCAAAAATAATGCAAATATTGCTCAGAGAATTGAACTAGAAACCGTGGTAAAATATTTTCGTAATAAAACTTTGAAAACATTGCAATGTTATAAAAAAGAGTATTTTCGCTATACTTCATATAAAACAAACTTAAAATTACATGTTATTTGATAGGCGAATTGATAAAACATTACATTCCAAGGCTCATTCATTGTTTGTTTGATAAATTTTCATAGTATTAGGTTTTTGATTACCTAGACAAGGAACTTATAATGTTCTCCCACTGTTATCTCATTCATAAATAGGCCTTTCATTAGAAAATATTCAGATATAGCTTACATAATAAATAACCTAATTGGATCGATAAGTTTGGAAAATGAATACAGAATTTATTCAGATTGAAAAACTCATTTTTACAAATTTAATACCAATAGGGGAAAAATTACTTTAAAAAACTGGGGAAAAATTGTAACCTATATAGCATTATAATCGATGACCAATTAAGACGGTTAGAAGGCTACCGGCATAATAAATATTTAGGCCTACTCAAAATTCAGTTGCTAGATTGAATACGAAAGATGCAGTATTTAAAAGAGAATTTAAGCAGAGATCGAATTGAAAATGATTACTAATTTGTTATTGGATACAAACCAAAATAATACTGTGTAGTAGAAATTTTAGATAGGTACACAGCAATTGAAGAGATTGGTTGAGAAAGAACCGACGGATTATCGTGTCCTCCGAAACACGGGAGTAGCCCGAGAAAAATATCTTGGCCACAAGTGGGATCGAATCAGGAATAAATCAAATATAATTCGTATTGAGAATATTACAAATCTAGAATATTTCGAAAATAACTAGAATACATGGAATAACTGTTACTTATATTAGTTTCTTCTTTCTTTCGTACCAAACCACATCAGTTATTGCGTAAAGTCTATACATAAACCTGATTATGAAAAACTTACTGATACTGTTATTCTTATCACAAATAATTCAATGATAATACTGAGTGTTTTATTACAAACTAATTGATACGAATAATTGGTTTGGAATATGAACAATAATTACAACCATCCATAAATTGCATTAGTTACATGAAAAAAAATATTAATAAGATCTTATTAATCAAAATTATAATAATGTTTGATGGTACAGTCTGCATTTGATGCTAAGACGTAACTTAGAATGATCTTTGAGACTTGAACTTCATTTTTTCTATCGATTCAAAATTTAAAACTTTTGGAATCTCAACTGAAATATTGAAATGCAATACACCTTTACAACTTTCAGGGAGGGTGGGATCAACCCAATACGTTCAGAAATTTACTTAAAACTCTCAAAATTCACTAAAAATCAAGTCTAAAATCTGTATTGAATCAACCGACTTGTTGAGCCAATAATTACAAAATTATCAACTAATTTAAAAGCTAATTAAAAATTACTCAACAAAAATTCCTGTACAAATAATAAATTAACAAAATTCAACAACTAAGATGGTATACCAGAACTTATTTGAATAAAACTATACATGCTAAGCTTTTGTCTGAGTATTTTCGGTATTTATCTAAAGATAAATTCATGATTGTTTGATTTTATTGATCACATTGGTTGTAGTATGCAATTACCATAGGCCTACTTATAGCAGGATTATTTTAAATTGTCAGAAAACAGCCGATTGATGTACGCTCGTTTACTGACGTTAAATCAGCTGTTTTCTGACAAGTTAAAATAATCCTGCTATACAAACTGAGTATACATTATATCACTTAAAATATGGAATAAATATTTTATTTGACTTAGTGATGTTATTCAGAGGTGATTAAATTTCAGTTTCCATTACTAAAACCTTTTTTCCAATGGAACTAGAGCAAAATGTTAGATTTTCAATTAAAACCTATTATTTTTATTCATTATGTTGAAATTTGGGTAAACAAGCAACTAATGCATGAGTTTCACTGGAGAATGAAAATTATTTTGATATTAAATAATTTATTAAATGTTCTCATTGCCATGTTAACACTTATTCATAAAATGATCAGTATTTTCTTCTTTTTTCTATTCAATGATAGAACGAAAGCTTTGCTTCAATAGATAGAAATGACTATGATAATAATTACTTCCAAGAAGCTATTAATATTTGAATAACAATCATCTATAGAATGACGTTCCTAATGTAAGTAAAGTTATGAGGAATGTTATGATATAATAAAGTATATATAATATGAAATAATAAAATTATCATAATTAGACTGTAACAATCCAGTTCAACCTGCTATTTAGATTTTAGTGGATCATAAATTAATGTAAAAAGGGATTTTTCAATAAAATGAAACATTTTTCAACCTAAACGTTTGAAATGTATGAAAGATAAAGGGGTGAAAAATTAAAATACAAACTACGGGAATAAGTTTTGAGTCTTTGTTTAGAAGTGATTACAAGAAGTTTCTTGGAAGGTTTCATAAGAGTTTATAACTTTCTCATGACTAGACCAATTAATATCCGATATTGAACTATCAGTGTTAATTAGAACCAAAGTAGCAGCAACAGAGCTGTACCATTGCGAATCTGAACTCAATGAAAAATAGTAATTTTGTCGATTGAACGCAAATATTTGGCAGAAAATTAGAAAAAATAATTTTGACAGCATTGTTTTGCGATTGAGATTCTGAACTGGATACAATTCAAAAGAATTGTGATTTTGTTAATTATGCATGCAAGAATTATGAAATGTTTTTCAATAAAACGCAAACTAACAACATTATTGATAACCTATGAATATTGTTATTGGGGAAAAATGTATTTTGTTTGGAAAAAATGAATTAAAAAAAAATTGAATTATTTACCAAAGTCCAGCTCTGTCACCACTACTTCAATCTTCTATTAAACATGGTTCATGTTTAGAATTTCAGCAACTATATAGATGAGCCAATATTACATACGTAATTCACATTCATATATATTTATGTAATCTCTGATAACATCATTATTGAATTTTATATTGAAAAATATATTTCAATAAAATCAACTGCAGTAACACGCTACGCTTCAATCGGTTCTCAATCTCTACTCTAATATAAATAGGTTATATTCTTATCGAAGACGACTTTATTGAAAGTTTACCTTTAATTGTTTCCGAGGCTAAATTTAATATATTCTGCCCTACCAAGTTTTTATAAACTAAAACTAGTTTCGATCAAAATATCTCACAATACTTTCATTCGGAGAAGAATTTAGATACAATATTAAACATTTAAATTATATTATTTTTACAAGAGAGCAATGCTTTCAAGATAAATATTAGTGCCTAGCCTGTCTCCTAGCCGATAGAATAGAAAAATACCTATTGAATCGATTACACGGGATAATATAAATGCTGTAATTTATTATTCAATGATTGCTTCAATATGATGAATACAGTTTGAACTTTAACAGAGTACTAAATCTACTAATGAGTTTCATGATAATAATGAAGCCTTCACTATACGTTATCTATAAAAATCAATAAATAAGTTCTTTAAAAAACATGTGATGCTAGTATTGTTTAATAAATTATCTGTTATTACTCGAAACACTAAAAACAGTATTTGGCAATAAAAGTTTGATGCATTGAAAATAAATAGGCGCTATTCTTTGAAGTTTTACTAATTCAACACTAATTGAATTAAATTATCTGGTTACAACTCACTGTTTTAAACTTGGAAAATATTTCGATTAATGGAAGAGATAAATCCGTACTTCAGAGTTACAGTATCGCAAATCAAAAATCTCAACTTGAAAATTTGGTAGTGTGAATTTGAAATTAAACTACCATCAACTATGGATCAAATCTAATGGGAAGTTTTACTTACATAAGTATACCTATTCCTAGCTGTTCCAATACACATTGGAATGAATAATCTCGTCAATAATTGGACAATAAGAAGATAAAATATCAATTTTCTTTTACTACAAATATTGAGTTATTACCTTTTACTGGTAGTTGTACTCATTGGTGTGGAGCCCAAGTCAAATTGGAGGGCATTTTCCTTGTGATACACTGTCAAAATATATTTTTGAAACATTTTCAACAATCAAAAACTGTTCTAACATCATTCTGATTGAATGTTGTTACAATCTGTATTAGAAGAGTTAGAACATCTAACAAACATGCAAAATACGGTATGTAATTAACGTGATAGAACAGTCAAACAAAATAATACATTAAAAGATCATTATTGTGACTTACGATACCATAGCTCTGAATTAACCAGATTTGAAACTATATTTTTTCAAATAGTTTAAAATAATAAATACATTATTAGCGATGATGTTATGAATGAGGTTACGGGCGATATAATATATTACGTGGAGATAATACATAGTTTATATTTACACATGACTAGAAGTTATCATAGGTTACCCACAATGATATACAGTACATTATTACAGCCACACCCAGCTAGAAACCAGGGGGCCCAACATTTGACCGACAAATCAATTCTCCGACAATACCAGTTGCCTAACAATAGAATTCGAAAAAGAGAATAGTTAATGCAACAAAAAGGATTCAGAATACTCTTCAAATTTGAGGCCGGTGTTATTGGAAATATACATTAGTACACGGTTGAAATGAAATTAAAATATTCCTTTTTAGGCGGAGTTAGGACTAGAAAGTCCGTTCTACCACTCAACGGTTGTGGAAAGTGGTCCAATATTCCATAAGATAAGGTAGGCTACCCTAGGAACGTTGAGCGCTCGTATAATCAGAAAAATTCCTATGTGGAATATACTTTTCTGCAATGGTTTCAGGCTCCTAGGACACCAAACTTTTACAAGAAAAATCTAATCATGCCAACCAGAAAATCCACAATTGGAGCTTTTATGTATACGAATTGGGGATTTTGAGCCCCTCTCATGCCTTAACGTCGCCCAATAATTTACAAAGCGAAAAGAGTAAATTATATCTAGCTAATTCTTACAAAAATTAATCTCCTTTGGCAATGCTTTTTCGGCTAACTGGTTCGTCGGACAATCACTTAGTCGGTCAACTGTCAGCCCCACGGCGCGAAACAACGATAGTAGTAATACAATAGTAATTAACATGAAGTGTGTGTGAGTTGAGTTTTGAGCGAGATTATAATTAATTATTATTAGATAACACAGGCAGAGATCACTCCAAGAAACCGTCACCCCAAGTCTTGAGTATCTCTAGAGTAAATTGCCGCCCGGTAGCTGTACCTGTTTGTGATTGGCGAAGCGCCGGCGCCGGAGGCGGGGTCAGACGAAGCCACGCCCACCAGAAGCCCCGCCTCCTCTTCTGCCCCCTCTCCCAGCGCCTCCCCTATGCTCAGGTCGACCAGCGAGCCTTCCAGCTCCGGGTACTGCGATATTCGCGAGCGCAGCAGGTATGCGTACGTCTTGTAGCGTTTCAACTGGCAACAGAAAACATCTAGTTAAAAAATATTAATAAATTAAAAATGTGATGAATATATTATTTAAAAAAATATTCTACTAGAATTTTTTTAATTTGGCCAATGGCGAATGATTGTTGAGAGACTCCATACATTTGTTCCCCCACCAGCTGATTCATCCGCCAAATTGAAAAATTCTACTATGCAGTGCTTAAGATAAAACTATTCAATAACAATCTATAAAGAGCTTTTTTATCAAGTTTGACGCCCCCAAAAGTCTTAGTGATTGGGAACTGTCGTTGGACTGTCATCGCTAACAATTTATCCTTCCTTTTATATTATAAATGATTCCTTCCTTTTATTTTATATTATTAATTGTCATCCTTCAATTACATGTATAACTGTCTACATTGAAATACTGTACTGTATTCTGAAAGATGTCCGGCTATAATAACCAATGGGAATGAACTCAGCTGTGAATAAACTTCATCCTCTGCTCAATCAGTATGAAACATAACCTTCGAAGTTTATTTTAAAACTAGAATTAGATCTTATAATAATGTTTAAGAACTTGCGATGACCTCATTTCATCATTCTAAATATAATTCCACAATTATTAGTACGAAAAATAGCGACAGGGAATTCTATTATAAAATTAATTGATTTTTACGTACTTAAGCCTACCCTTTCCAATGTTAAATGTACAGAATCTTTCGCACAAAAAATTTGCCAGAACACAACTCCGTAGATGCTCACAGCGAATATGTATGTCTGCAAGTATCTGATAGTTGTTCTTGTGTCATACACATGTCAATGTGGTGTCTCTCACCATTAATGACATGAAAATAAATAAATGAGTAATCATGATTATTAAAAAATAAAGTCTTCAAAGAACAATAAGAGAATTCGAAACAGCGTCTTGCCTCGTAGTGCAGGTAAGCGTCTTTTTCCTTGTAGTTTTGAATGACTAGTGCCTTTGCGCCCCTCTCCAGCGGATGTTTGCGGTGAATTTCCAATTCGGATTCCAGTCGCTGCACCCTGTCCTCGTGGTCTCGCAACTGCTCTCGCTGCAATACGACAATAAATACAACTCAATATTTCTCAAAATCGTCACAAAATACACAACAATTTATATGTACAGTATTATGATCGAATAAATTAATATGAATTCGAGTATAAACAGCTTTGATTACAAGAAGGCAGTTCTTTCTAACTTTATCAATATCAGTCAATCGCAATAACCAACCCATTATCAAAAGATAACTCATTTCAAGGATGATAAATCACAAATGAGAAGATAATCTAGGAAGAATGACTCATTTCCACACTGAGATATCCAACAAATAAAGCATCAGTAATTTAAAATTCAAACATTCTGTACGATTTTTGAAAGTACGTAAGAAGGGAACGATTTAATGTATCAAATATAAGAATGAAAATAAATAAAAATAAATAACTTTATTTCTCAATAAACAACGGTACAAAATTCAACATATAGAAGTAAATAATAAATACAATGTGATATTTATTGAGAAACTAGGCACTCCCGAGAATGGCCTATATGGGAGTTGCCATCAAAATAGTAAATATTTTTAATGATAATAATAATTTACAGTACCTTAATGTACATAATATACAAGCAACAAAACTGAGAACTTATATTACTTATTATATATTTGTACAGTATTTAATTTGTCGTTATAGAATAATTTTATGAATGATTTAGGTTGAATGTTATGTTGTGTTTCTTATGTTTCTGCATTGTTCATTTTTCTAAAAGATACCTCCTGAGATTTAATTTAGCTCACCACACATATTTGTACTGAATAAAATATGTTTGTATATAGTTTACTTTTCTGTATTGTTTATTCTGATCTCTATGTTTCAACTAGAATTGTATATGCGTTACATTTGGAAGAATAGAAATTGATTGATTTATAAAACCGGGAGTTAGCAAAGAGCTAAACTTGTAGCAAGAGAACAGCTTTTACCGAGAAGTGGGCAGGGAAATGTACTGCACCAATGCCAAAAATGCATAGACTACTCCCTACACATATCGATAAGCCTACTCTGTACAATTGTACATATATCTTGAATACTTGTACTCGTATTTTAGCTTCAAACTATCACATTTTCATGTCAAAAAGTGAACTTAAAATTCACATATAGCAGGATTCTTTTAAATTGTCAGAAAACAGCTGATTGATGTACGCTCGTTTACTAACGTTAAATAAGCTGTTTTCTGACAAGTTAAAAGAATCCTGCTAAATTATCATCACTTTACCACACATAAATTATGATTAAAAAGAATATGATCACAATCTTACAGGTATTTCCTTTGAAATTCATGACAAATAGGCACACGAAATTACTTTTCTGATCTGGAGCAAGAATAGGCTGTTTGCATGCTTCAGCTACAGCAAAAATCAACATTTTCCAAGTAACTGTGGGAAAATTATCCAACTGATTATAAATAACATAGTTTTAATGAACGCCGTTCGATATTTACCAAATTGAGCTTAGTATAACTGCTGGGTAGCAGCGGCCTCTGGAATTTCTTCTGCGAACCAACAGCGCCGGGCAGGGGTGGCGCAGAAAAACTTGCGCACACAAAATTGATTGTGTCTATCCACGATTGCAGTTCTTTCGAGTCACTGCAACACAAATACTAACAATGAATCAAAAATCAAACATTAAACCATTGACTTTTGAGTCACTTCAACAAAAGTACTAAGAATCAGAATATGAATAAAAACCAAAACATTTCATTTTCTAGTAAAATTTATAGTGGAAACAGCCATTTCAAGCTGAAAACAGCAAAGGAATGTCCAGAAAGAAATGATGGGCAGTTCCAGAAATCGCCTATACAAGAATTATTATTATTATTATTATGCTTATGGCTTTTATTAGCGGGGAGACTCTTTCGGGTGTTCCGCTTCGCCGAATCATCCAATTTCCGTAATGGGAAATGTGGAAAAGATATAGGCTATGTAGTCCAACATTGAATTTCACTGAATTTTCACGAATCAGATCCAAGAATCTTCAAAATTGAATTATTTTGATTTATAGATTATAGATTCAGAGCACTAAAACTTGACTCACAATACCATATTTTAAATACAATATTGAATTTCAGAAGAAATTTAGACCCAAAATAAAGACCTCTACAAGAATGTCTCAATCGGAAATGACAATGTCAATGTTGTTTCTTAAATGCTTTTTAATGTAGATTAAGATAGTAACAATACAATTTTGAAATATTCATCCGTTCATTTTTTACAGTTATTTCAAAATCGCCCGATTCACTGCCGGACCCTGTATAATATTATAGCTATCTCTAACACCATCTCTACTAAAGATAGCCATGGTAATATCCATATATTATACTGGAATATTGTTGAAAATGACAAAAGTTTGACGAATTGACGAGATATGTTTAAAAACCCCATTTATAATAATTACTGTTTGTTTTGACTTGTAGAATACCGTGGTAGTACTGGCACTATTTTTTGGGACACCCTGTACTCTTTGTAAAGATGTATAACATAAGGTTCTATGATTTTTCTTTCATAACATGAAAATTTTTAAAGTTGTGGTATTCTTTTTGAATCACCCAGTATTTTAAGCTATTTATCCACTATTTTTTATAAACTAGGATGCTTTTTTACTATTCAATCGTTAGATATTATATAGTAAATTATTGAAACTAGATTTAGTCGTTTTTGGAATATAACTATACTTGTTTGTCATCTATATTTCGTTCTGTACATGCTTTATAGCTATTTATTCACCATCTATGTATACAGAGACTATGTATTATTAACTATATAAGAGACAGATATTATATAATATATAGTGAATGGAGAGAACCGGCTTTTACTTTTGACTCAAGGTCGGCACCTACTACGTTGAGTCATAATAGGTAAATGTCGCGAAAAAGAATATAGTTATAGGAGAGTGATAACTGTAAATGTCGCTGAGATTTGGTGCAATCAAGTTTTTCTTTATTCTTATTCTTCTTCTTCATCATCTAATTCTTCTTCTTCATCATCTTATTCTTCTTTTTTTTTCTTCATCATACTTTTTAAATTGAATGAATTTTTCTTCTTCTTATTCTTCTTCTTCCTCCTCATCCTATTCTTCCTTTTCTTCTTCATCATACTTTTTAAATTGAAAAAATACTATGACATCCCAGGTCGCATGAAACTGCGACTATTGAAATACTCGAAAAGCTCCCAATCCTCCTCCTCCTCCTTCATCTACATCTCTTCAATCTCTCTTCTACATCTTCAACTTGTTCTTCTTCTCCTCCTCCTTCTTCTGTTTCTTCTTCACCCCCTCCTTCATCACCTTCTCCTCTTTCTTCTTTCTTCCTTCTTCTTTTCTTTTCCTTTTTCATCTTCTCTTTCTAAAAAATAAGGCGAGGTGGAACCTACCCGTAAGGGTCTCCCCACCGATAAAAAGCCATACGATAAGAAGAATAATAATTACTGTTTGCTATAAATTGTTTGTTGTATCTTATTCTTTATTTGTTTCTGTTTTATCCTGTCAAATTCATTTTATATTTATCTAATTGCTTTTATCATAATTTTCTAATCATCACTTTACTTTATTATGTTTTCAATCTTTAAATAATTCCTATTTGGAATTGGTTGTGGATTATTATAATTTCTTCTCATTTTATATTTATTATTGTACATGCTAATAATGCATCATTATCTTATAATTTAATATTGTAATTGAATCTAAAGCCCGGTCTAGACGCAACGATAAGTTTGTCAAACTTTTTGTTCAAACTTTTCAGGATTATTTTAAATTTTCATAAAACAGCTGATTTAACGTTAGCAAATAAGCGTACATCAATCAGCTGTTTTATGACAAGTTAAATGGATCCTGCTAAATGGCATTTATTTATTTATCATCAACGTGGGAGTGACCAACCTGGTTTGAAACAGGTACTCGGCCTGATCGGCCGTCTCCAGGCGGAAGACGTGCAGCTTCTTGGTGTAG
Organism: Laodelphax striatellus; assembly: GCA_017141395.1. Taxonomy (NCBI): domain Eukaryota; kingdom Metazoa; phylum Arthropoda; class Insecta; order Hemiptera; family Delphacidae; genus Laodelphax; species Laodelphax striatellus. The sequence continues at coordinate 47,418,707 of CM029530.1, forward strand.
TCGGCGGCCTTGGTGGCCAGCGAGTGGTGGATGCGAATGGCGTTGTGCAGGTTGTCCGACAGCTGCGTCTTGCGGAAGCCGTGCTCGTCCTTGTGCAGGTAGAGCACCAGGTCGCGCAGTGTGCAGTAGAACATTTTCCAGCCGCGCTTGCCCAGCGGCGCTGCCAACAACAAATCATGGTGAGATTTTGAAGACCAATGAGAGTATATTATAGACTCTGATTTTAGGTATAGCACGATCCTTTTAACTTGTCAGAAATCAGCTGTTTCGGTAATAATCAAACAGTGATTTCGACACAATAATCAAAAGGCTTAAAAGTCTTAAAGACCTTTTAAGTCTTTAAAAGACCTTTTTAAAGAAGACCTTTTCAATAATCTGCGAGATTCAGCATTTGTAGGTTAAGTACTGTACTGGTGGCCGAGTAAACATAATTATGTTTTCTGACAAGTTAAAAGGATACTGCTTTAGGTATAGCAGGATCCTTTTAACTTGTCAGAAAACATGTGTTTTACTCGGCCATCATTACAGTACTTAACCTACAAATGCTGAATCTCGCAGATTATTGAAAAGGTCTTTTTAGTTATTCTTTGAAGTAGTTATAGTATATTTAGTAGTTATAGTAGTATTTAGTATTCTTTTTTAGTTATTCTAGAAGTTATTCTTTGAAAGGTCTTAAAGTTATTCTTAAAAAGGTCTTTTAAAGACTTTAAAGGTCTTTAAGACTTTTAAGCCTTTTGATTATTGTGTCGAAATCACTGTTTAATTATTACCGAAACAGCTGATTTCTGACAAGTTAAAAGGATCGTGCTATACAGTGCGATCCATTCAATTTCACGCTTGGCGATCAGTAAACAGCTGATGTTATGCAGCTTTATCCTACAAATGCTGAATCTCGCAGATACTTAATACTTAACAAAAGAAGACAAATACTTAACAAAAAACTGAATCTCGCAGATTATTGCAAATAATCCAAGATTGCAAATAATTTCCAGAGACGAAAGCTATGTTAAACTATGTATGTTCTCACTATGTATACCTCAATCATTCAATCAATCATAACGCATTTCTGTCTGAATCATATAATAAATGTGTTAATAAAATAATGCACTCACTTTTCTTGCCATTAGGCTCAATACATGACTTGCGCATCACGTAGCCTTTCTTGTACTCGATGGCTGGGGCCGAACTGGGCACATCGAAAAAGCCCTTGCCGGTGCTTATCAAGCCGCCTCCGCCGCCGCCCCCACCCCCGGACAAGTCGCCCCCCACCCCACCGCCCCCACCACCCTTACCAGTGCCGCCAACCTCGCCGTCTTCCGGCTCGTCGTCACTGAAACAAACAGTAATTTATTGATCGATAACAATAACCAACTATTTAGTTCGGTGCATTAGATCGATATTATTTCACCGTATTGATTTCCAAATATCGAACAATCAGGTTAATTGCATTAGATTGGTTCTCCAGAAACAGTTCTGAATGGTTTTTGGAAGATGATTGCATTTCATTCTTAGGCTAGGCGTACACCGGTTAGTCAAGACAAGACAAGACGAGATTAGTCACGTTTAGTCACAGTAATTCACATAGTTACTTATGAAGCAGCACACACTGATGCAATGACTAATTGGTGTGTGTTGCTTCATAAGCAACTATGTGAAGTACTGTAACTAAACGTGACTAATCTCGTCTTGTCTTGTCTTGACTAACCGGTGTACGCCTAGCTTTACTGTCTACATTTACATCTCACGAACCCTCCAGTTCCTTAAGGCTAGGCGTACACCGGTTAGTCAAGACAAGACAAGACGAGATTAGTCACGTTTAGTCACAGTGCTTCACATAGTTGCTTATGAAGCAGCACACACCGATGCAATGACTAATCGGTGTGTGTTGCTTCATAAGCAACTATGTGAAGTACTGTGACTAAACTCGTCTTGTCTTGTCGTGACTAACCGGTGTACGCCTAGCTTTACTGTCTACATTTACATCTCACGAACCCTCCAGTTCCTTAACCTATGAGTAGGATACCTAAGACAGAAATTCTACTAGAACAGTATTCATTCATTCGATCAAGAAATCGTAATATTTGTAGTTAATTGGATAATCACTATTGAAGAGAATTCTATAGTGAAAATATAGAGTGAATAACTATAGAGAAAATATACAGGGTGTTTCAGAAGTAGTGTCGAACATTTTAGGGTATTGTTCCTGGATGATAGGAGACTACAAATATAGATTAAAGTAAGGCAGACACTTACATTGCCCATTCGAGGGGATACGACTTGATCGCCTGGTACAAACACTTCAAAACATCTCTAGGAAAGTTGTCGCCGTCATTCAGTTCAGACAGGTTCTCGATGAATTCGGAACACGACATCTTGTGGCCGATACCCTGACCGTTGAGATCGGTATTCAATAACATTATTGCACATGTTAACGTGTGGACAGCATCTGCAACAAAATATATAAATCAGTGGTGAAATGGCAACATTTGAACTACATATCAACACAACACAAAATACTATTGTACAAATAAGTTTACTTCAAACCAGTGCGACAGATTTAGCATTGATGTAGGTGAGACCAATGCACACTGCACAATGTAAACCGTTTTGTTTGCCTCAGTCGGTTTGAAATATGTTTTCTGTTTAAGTCTAAAGAGACTGTATTGTTTTGTTTCGTTTCATTTGAAGTACATTGGACCTAACAAATGTGTGTTTTATTTTATTTGTCATTACAGCTTGTAAGTAACTCAGGAACAATAACGCATATTTGACAATTCCACACCGTGCTCCTCACTTCTTTTTTTTCAATTCTTTCATAAAAAAAATTCCCACTAGATTACATGTTTTATTCCTCTTTTTATATATTAATTTTTTTACATATTTATCTTCTTCCTGAAACATATATAAGTACAATCAACATATAATTATATCTACTGTAGTTATTTATTAGTCGTAAAAACTTTTGAGTTGATTGACAATTCCACACCGTAGTCCTCACTTCTTTTTTTACAGTATTAGGTCCTATTCTATTATTTGATTAGACTGAAATATTGTTATATATGGGATAAACATCATTATTTTATTATTACATAGCCAGCTATATTGAACAATCCACAAGAAGAGAACTGCCCACAGCCTTCTGGGAGGGTGAATATGCAAAGATGAACAAAAAAAGGTTAAAAACGAGAAGGAAAGGAGAGTAATGTGTTCTATTATTTCATTGGAATGAAATATTCTTAAATATGGTATAAACACCATTTTTTTATTATCATTAAGCCAACTATATTAGACAATACATGAAATGAGAGCTGCCTACAGCCACCTAAAAGGATGAAGATGCATAAATCGGATAAAAATGAGAAGGATAGGAGAGTAATGTATTCTATCATTTGATTCGACTGTAATATTGTTGAATATGGTATAAAAATCATTATTTTATAATTACATAGCCAGCTATATTGAACAATCCATAAAAAGAGATCTACCCACAGCCTTTTGGGAGGGTGAATATGCAAAGATGAACAAAAAAAGTATAGAAACGAGAAGGGAAGGAGAGTAATGTATTCTATTATTTTATTGGACTGAAATATTGTTTAATATAGCATGAACTTCATTATTTTATAATTACTAGGCCAGCTATTGTAGACAATCCATGAAATGAGATCTGACTCAGCCAGCCAAGAGGATGAAGATGCATAAACAGGATAAAATGAGAAGGGAAGGGAGTAGTGTATTCTATTATTTGATTGGACTGAAATATTGTTGAATATGGTATAAACATCATTATTTTAATATTACATAGCCAGCTATATTGAACAATCCACAAGAAGAGAACTGCCCATAGCCTTCTGGGAGGGTGAATATGCAAAGATGAACAAAAAAAGGTTAAAAACGAGAAGGAAAGGAGAGTAATGTATTCTATTATTTCATTGGAATGAAATATTCTTAAATATGGTATAAACACCATTTATTTATTATCATTAAGCCAACTATATTAGACAATCCATGAAATGAGAGCTGCCTACAGCCACCTAAAAGGATGAAGATGCATAAATCGGAAAAAATGAGAAGGATAGGAGAGTAATGTATTCTATCATTTGATTCGACTGAAATATTGTTGAATATGGTATAAACATCATTATTTTATAATTACAAAGCCAGCTATATTGAACAATCCATAAAAAGAGATCTACCCACAGCCTTCTGGAAGGGTGAAAATGCAAAGATGAACAAAAAAAGTATAGAAACGAGAAGGGAAGGAGAGTAATGTATTCTATTATTTCATTGGAATGAAATATTGTTAAATATAGCATGAACTTCATTATTTTATTATTACTAAGCCAGCTATATTAGACAATCCATGAAATGAGATCTGACTTCAGCCACCTAAGAGGATGAAGATGCATAAACAGGATAAAAATGAGAAGGGAAGGGGAGTAATGTATTCTATTATTTGATTGGACTGAAATATTGTTATATATGGAATAAACATCATTATTTTATTATTACATAGCCAGCTATATTGAACAATCCACAAGAAGAGAACTGCCCACAGCCTTCTGGGAGGGTGAATATGCAAAGATGAACAAAAAAAGGTTAAAAACGAGAAGGAAAGGAGAGTAATGTATTCTATTATTTCATTGGAATGAAATATTCTTAAATATGGTATAAACATCATTATTTTATTATAGCCAACTATATTAGACAATCCATTAAATGAGAGCTGCCTACAGCCACCTAAAGGATGAAGATGCATAAATCGGATAAAATGAGAAGGAAGGAGAGTAATGTATTCTATTGTCTGATTGGACTAAAATATTGTTAAATATGGTATAAACATCATTATTTATTATCAATAAGCCAGCTATATTGAACAATCCATAAGAGATCTGCCCACAGCCTTCTGGGAGGGTGAAAATGCAAAGATGAACAAAAAAGTATAGAAACGAGCAGGGAAGGAGAGTAATGTATTCTATTATCTGATTGGACTGAAATATTGTTAAATATAGCATGATCATTATTTTATTATTACTAAGCCAGCTATATTAGACAATCCATGAAATGAGATCTGACTTCAGCCACCTAAGAGGATGAAGATGCATAAACAGGATTAAAAATGAGAAGGAAGGGAGTAATGTATTCTATTATTTGATTGGACTGAAATATTGTTAAATATTGTATGAACATCATTATTTTATTATAACAAAGCCAGCTATATTGAACAATCCACAAGAAGAGAACTGCCCATAGCCTTCTGGGAGGGTGAATATGCAAAGATGAACAAAAAAAGGTTAAAAACGAGAAGGAAAGGAGAGTAATGTATTCTATTATTTCATTGGAATGAAATATTCTTAAATATGGTATAAACACCATTTATTTATTATCATTAAGCCAACTATATTAGACAATCCATGAAATGAGAGCTGCCTACAGCCACCTAAAAGGATGAAGATGCATAAATCGGATAAAAATGAGAAGGATAGGAGAGTAATGTATTCTATCATTTGATTTGACTGAAATATTGTTGAATATGGTATAAACATCATTATTTTATAATTACAAAGCCAGCTATATTGAACAATCCATAAAAAGAGATCTACCCACAGCCTTCTGGAAGGGTGAAAATGCAAAGATGAACAAACAAAGTATAGAAACGAGAAGGAAGGAGAGTAATGTATTCTATTATTTCATTGAATGAAATATTGTTAAATATAGCATGAACTTCATTATTTTATAATTACTAAGCCAGCTATATTAGACAATCCATGAAATGAGATCTGAATTCAGCCAGCCAAGAGGATGAAGATGCATAAACAGGATTAAAATGAGAAGGAAGGCGAGTAATGTATTCTATTATTTGATTGGACTGAAATATTGTTATATATGGTATAAACATCATTATTTTATTATTACATAGCCAGCTATATTGAACAATCCACAAGAAGAGAACTGCCCACAGCCTTCTGGGAGGGTGAATATGCAAAGATGAACAAAAAAAGGTTAAAAACGAGAAGGAAAGGAGAGTAATGTATTCTATTATTTCATTGGAATGAAATATTCTTAAATATGGTATAAACACCATTTATTTATTATCATTAAGCCAACTATATTAGACAATCCATGAAATGAGAGCTGCCTACAGCCACCTAAAAGGATGAAGATGCATAAATCGGATAAAAATGAGAAGGGAAGGAGAGTAATGTATTCTATTGTCTGATTGGACTGAAATATTGTTAAATATGGTATAAACACCATTCATTTATCATCAATAAGCCAGCTATATTGAACAATCCTTAAGAAGAGATCTGCCCACAGCCTTCTGGGAGGGTGAAAATGCAAAGATGAACAAAAAAAGTATAGAAACGAGCAGGGAAGGAGAGTAATGTATTCTATTATCTGATTGGACTGTAATATTGTTAAATATAGCATGACCATCATTATTTTATTATTACTAAGCCAGCTATATTAGACAATCCATGAAATGAGATCTGACTTCAGCCACCTAAGAGGATGAAGAGGCATAAACAGGATTAAAATGAGAAGGGAAGGGGAGTAATGTATTCTATTATTTGATTGGACTGAAATATTGTTAAATATGGGATACACATCCTTATTTTATTATTACACCGCTCGCTATATTGAACAATCGACAAGAAGAGAACTGCCCACAGCCTTCTGGGAGGGTGAATATGCAAAGATGAACAAAAAGGTTAAAAACGAGAAGGAAAGGAGAGTAATGTATTCTATTATTTCATTGAATGAAATATTCTTAAATATGGTATAAACACCATTTATTAATTATCATTAAGCCAACTATAGTAGACAATCCATGAAATGAGAGGTGCCTACAGCCACCTAAAATGATGAATATGCATAAATCGGATAAAATGAGAAGGATAGGAGAGTAATGTATTCTATCATTTGATTCGACTGAAATATTGTTGAATATGGTATAAAAATCATTATTTTATAATTACAAAGCCAGCTATATTGAACAATCCATAAAAAGAGATCTACCCACAGCCTTCTGGAAGGGTGAAAATGCAAGATGAACAAAAAGTATAGAAACGAGAAGGAAGGAGAGTAATGTATTCTATTATTTCATTGGACTGAAATATTGTTAAATATAGCATAAACGTCATTATTTTATTAGTACTAAGCCAGCTATATTGGACAATCCATGTAATGAGATGTGATTTCAGCCACCTAAGAGGATGAAGAGGCATAAACAGGATTAAAATGAGAAGGGAAGGGGAGTAATGTATTCTATTATTTGATTGGACTGAAATATTGTTAAATATGGTATGAACATCATTATTTTATTATAACAGCCAGCTATATTGAACAATCCACAAAAGAGATCCTCCCACAGCCTTCTGGGAGGATGAAAATGCAAAGATAAACAGAAAAAGGATAAAAACGAGAAGGGAAGGAGAGTAATGTATTCTATTATTTCATTGGATTGAAATATTGTTAAATATAGCATAATCGTCATTATTGTATTATTACTAAGCCAGCTATATTAGACAATCCATGAAATGAGAGCTGCATACAGCCACATAAAAGGATGAAGATGCATAAATAGGAAAAAATGAGAAGGATAGGAGAGTAATGTATTCTATCATTTGATTCGACTGAAATATTGTTGAATATGATATAAACATCATTATTTTATAATTACAAAGCCAGCTATATTGAACAATCCATGCAAAGAGATCTACCCACAGCCTTCTGGAAGGGTGAAAATGCAAACATGAACAAAAAAAGTATAGAAACGAGAAGGGAAGGAGAGTAATGTATTCTATTATTTCATTGGAATGAAATATTGTTAAATATAGCATGAACTTCATTATTTTATAATTACTAAGCCAGCTATATTAGATAATCCATGAAATGATAACTTAATTCAGCCACCTAAGAGGAAGAAGATTCATAAACAGGATTAAAATGAGAAGGGAAGAGTAATGTATTCTAGTATTAGATTGGACTGAAATATTGTTAAATATGGTATAAACATCATTATTTTATTATTACATAGCCAGCTATATTGAACAATCCACAAGAAGAGAATTGCCCATAGCCTTCTGGGAGGGTGAATATGCAAAGATGAACAAAAAAAGGTTAAAAACGAGAAGGAAAGGAGAGTAATGTATTCTATTATTTCATTGGAATGAAATATTCTTAAATATGGTATATACACCATTTATTATTATCATTAAGCCAACTATATTAGACAATCCATGAAATGAGAGCTGCCTACAGCCACCTAAAAGGATGAAGATGCATAAATCGGATAAAAATGAGAAGGATAGGAGAGTAATGTATTCTATTATTTGATTCGACTGAAATATTGTTGAATATGGTATAAACATCATTATTTTATAATTACATAGCCAGCTATATTGAACAATCCATAAAAGAGATCTACCCACAGCCTTCTGGGAGGTGAATATGCAAAGATGAACAAAAAGTATAGAAACGAGAAGGGAAGGAGAGTAATGTATTCTATTATTTCATTATAGGACTGAAATATTGTTAAATATAGCATGAACTTCATTATTTTATAATTACTAAGCCAGCTATATTAGACAATCCATGAAATGAGATCTGACTTCAGCCAGCCTAAGAGGATGAAGATGCATAAACAGGATAAAAATGAGAAGGAAGGGGAGTAATGTATTCTATTATTTGATTGGACTGAAATATTGTTAAATATGGTATAAACATCATTATTTTATTATTACATAGCCAGCTATATTGAACAATCCACAAAAGAGAACTGCCCACAGCCTTCTGGGAGGTGAATATGCAAAGATGAACAAAAAGGTTAAAACAGGAAGGAAGGAGTAATGTATTCTATTATTTCATTGGAATGAAATATTCTTAAATATGGTATAAACACCATTTATTTATTATCATTAAGCCAACTATATTAGACAATCCATGAAATGAGAGCTGCCTACAGCCACCTAAAAGGATGAAGATGCATAAATCGGATAAAATGAGAAGGATAGGAGAGTAATGTATTCTATCATTTGATTCGACTGAAATATTGTTGAATATGGTATAAACATCATTATTTTATAATTACAAAGCCAGCTATATTGAACAATCCATAAAAGAGATCTACCCACAGCCTTCTGGAAGGGTGAAAATGCAAAGATGAACAAAAAGTATAGAAACGAGAAGGAAGGAGAGTAATGTATTCTATTATTTCTTTGGTCTGAAATTTTGTTGAATATAGCATGAACTTCAGTATGTTATAATTACTAAGCGTGCTATATTAGACAATCAATGAAATGTGATCTGAATTCAGCCAGCCAAGAGGATGAAGATGCATGAACAGGATTAAAATGAGAAGGAAGGGAGTAATGTATTCTATTATTTGATTGGACTGAAATATTGTTATATATGGTATAAACATCATTATTTTATTATTACATAGCCAGCTATATTGAACAATCCACAAGAAGAGATCTGCCCACAGCCTTCTGGGAGGGTGAATATGCAAAGATGAACAAAAAGGTTAAAACGAGAAGGAAGGAGAGTAATGTATTCTATTATTTCATTGGACTGAAATATTGTTACATATGGTATAAACACCATTCATTTATTATCATTAAGCCAACTATATTAGACAATCCATGAAATGAGAGCTGCCTACAGCCACCTAAAAGGATGAAGATGCATAAATCGGATAAAAATGAGAAGGAAGGAGAGTAATGTATTCTATTGTTTGATTGGACTGAAATATTGTTAAATATGGTATAAACATCATTATTTATCATCAATAAGCCAGCTATATTGAACAATCCATAAAGAGATCTGCCCACAGCCTTCTGGGAGGGTGAAAATGCAAAGATGAACAAAAGTATAGAAACGAGAAGGGAAGGAGAGTAATGTATTCTATTATCTGATTGGACTGAAATATTGTTAAATATAGCATGAACATCATTATTTTATTATTACTAAGCCAGCTATATTAGACAATCCATGAAATGAGATCTGACTTCAGCCACCTAAGAGGATGAAGATGCATAAACAGGATAAAAATGAGAAGGAAGGGAGTAATGTATTCTATTATTTGATTGGACTGAAATATTGTTAAATATGGTATAAACATCATTATTTTATTATAGCCAGCTATATTGAACAATCCACAAGAAGAGAACTGCCCATAGCCTTCTGGGAGGGTGAATATGCAAAGATGAACAAAAAGGTTAAAACGAAAGGAAGGAGAGTAATGTATTCTATTATTTCATTGAATTGAAATATTCTTAAATATGGTATAAACACCATTAATTTATTATCATTAAGCCAACTATATTAGACAATCCATGAAATGAGAGCTGCCTACAGCCACCTAAAAGGATGAAGATGCATAAATCGGATAAAAATGAGAAGGATAGGAGAGTAATGTATTCTATCATTTGATTGGACTGAAATATTGTTGAATATAGTATGAACATCATTATTTTATAATTACAAAGCCAGCTATATTGAACAATCTATAAAAGAGATCTATCCACAGCCTTCTGGAAGGGTGAAAATGCAAAGATGAACAAAAAAAGTATAGAAACGAGAAGGAAAGGAGAGTAATGTATTATATTATTTCATTGGACTGAAATATTGTTAAATATAGCATGAACATCATTATTTTATAATTACTAAGCCAGCTATATTAGACAATCCATGAAATGAGATCTGACAGCCAGCCTAGGAGGATGAAGATGCATAAACAGGATAAAAACGAGAAGGAAAGGAGAGTAATGTATTCTACTATTTGATTAGACTGAGATATTGTAATATATGGTATAAACATCATTTTATTATTATTACATAGCCAGCTATATTGAACAATCCATAAGAAGACATCTGCCTACAGCCTTCTGGGGGAAGAATATGTGAAGATGAACAAAAAGTATAGAAACGAGAAGGAAAGGAGAGTAATGTATTCTATTATTTCATTCGACTGACATATCCTTATATATGGCATAAACATCATTATTTTATTATCATAAGCCAACTATATTAGACAATCCATTAAATGAGATCTGCCCACAGCCACCTAAAAGGATGAAGATGCATAAATCAGGATAAAAATGAGAAGGAAGGAGAGTAATGTATTCTATCATTTGATTGGACTGAAATATTGTTAAATATGGTATAAACATCATTATTTTATAATTACAAAGCCAGCTATATTGAACAATCCATAAAGAGATCTGCCCACAGCCTTCTGGAGGGTGAAAATGCAAAGATGAACAAAAAGTATAGAAACGAGAAGGAAGGAGAGTAATGTATTCTATTATTTCATTGGACTGAAATATTGTTAAATATAGCATAAACATCATTATTTTATTAGTACTAAGCCAGCTATATTAGACAATCCATGAAATGAGATCTTCAGCCACCTAAGAGGATGAAGATGCATAAACAGGATAAAAATGAGAAGGAAGAGAGTAATGTATTCTATTATTTGATTGGACTGAAATATTGTTAAATATGGTATAAACATCATTATTTTATTATTACAAAGCCAACTATATTAAACAATCCATGAAAAGAGATCTGCCCACAGCCTTCTGGGAGGATGAAAATGCAAGATAAACAGAAAAGGATAAAAACGAGAAGGGAAGGAGAGTAATGTATTCTATTATTTCATTGGACTGAAATATTGTTAAATATAGCATAATCGTCATTATTTATTATTACTAAGCCAGCTATATTAGACAATCCATGAAATGAGAGCTGCCTACAGCCACCTAAAAGGATGAAGATGCATAAATCAGATGAAAATGAGTAGGATAGGAGAGTAATGTATTCTATCATTTGATTGGATTGAAATATTGTTGAATATGGTATAAATATCATTATTTTATAATTACATAGCCAGCTATATTGAACAATCCATAAAAAGAGATCGAACCACAGCCTTCTGGGAGGATGAATATGCAAAGATGAACAAAAAAGTATAGAAACGAGAAGGAAGGAGAGTAATGTATTCTATTATTTTATTGGACTGAAATATTGTTTAATATAGCATGAACTTCATTATTTTATAATTACTAAGCCAGCTATATTAGACAATCCATGAAATGAGATCTGACTTCAGCCAGCCAAGAGGATGAAGATGCATAAACAGGATAAAAATGAGAAGGAAGGGGAGTAATGTATGCTATTGTCTGATTGGACTGAAATATTGTTAAATATGGAATAAACATAATTATTTTATTATTACATAGCCAGCTATATTGAACAATCCACAAGAAGAGAACTGCCCATAGCCTTCTGGGAGGGTGAATATGCAAAGATGAACCAAAAAAAGGTTAAAAACGAGAAGGAAAGGAGCGTAATGTATTCTATCATTTCATTGCAATGAAATAGACTTAAATATGATATTAACAACCTTAATTGCTTATCATTAAGCCACCTATATTAGACAACCAATGAAATGAGAACTGCCTACAGCCACCTAAAAGGATGAAGATGCATAAATCGGATAAAAATGAAGGAGAAGGAAGGAGTAATGTATTCTATCATTTGATTCGACTGAAATATTGTTGAGTATGCTATAAACATCATTATTTTATAATTACAAAGCGAGCTATATTGAACAATCCATAACAAGAGATCTACCCACAGCCTTCTGGGAGGGTGAAAATGCAAAGATGAACAAAAAAAGTATAGAAACGAGAAGGAAGGAGAGTAATGTATTCTATTATTTCATTGGAATGAAATATTGTTAAATATAGCATGAACTTCATTATTTTATAATTACTAAGCCAGCTATATTGGACAATCCATGAAATGAAATCTGATTTCAGCCGCCTAAGAGGATGAAGATGTATAAACAGGATAAGAATGAGATAGGTAGGGGAGTAGCGTATTCTATTATTTGATTGGACTGAAATATTGTTATATATGGTATAAACATCATTATTTTATTATTAATAGCCAGCTATATTGAACAATCCACAAGAAGAGAACTGCCCAGCCTTCTGGGAGGGTAATGCAAAGATGAACAAAAAGGTTAAAACGAGAACGAAAGAAGATTAATGTATTCTATTATTTCATTGGAATGAAATATTGTTAAATATAGTATAAACATCACTATCTGATTATTACTGAGCCAGCTATATTAGACAAGCCATGAAATGAGACCTGACTACAGCCACCTAAAAGGATGAAGATGCATAAACAGGATAAAATGAGAAGGAAGGGAGTAATGTATTCTATTATTTGATTGGACTGAAATATTGTTAAATATGGTATAAACATCATTATTTTATTATTACATAGCCAGCTATATTGAACAATCCATAAAAGAGATCTGCCACAGCCTTCTGGGAGGGTGAATATGCAAGATGAACAAAAAGGATAGAAACGAGAAGGAAGGAGAGTAATGTATTCTATTATTTCATTGGACTCAAATATTGTTACACATAGCCTGACAATCATTTATCTATTATTATTAAGCCAGCTATATTAGACAATCCATGGATTGAGATCTGAGTTCAGCCACCTCCGAGGCTGAAGCGGCCTAAACCGGATAAAAATGAGAAGGAAGGAGTAATGGATTCTATTATTTGATTGGACTGAAATATTGGGGAATATGGTATAAACATCATTATTTTATTATCACATAGCCAGCTATATTGAACAATCCATAAAAAGAGATCTGCCCACTGCCTTCTGGGAGGGTGAATATGCAAAGATGAACAAAAAAAGTATAGAAACGAGACGGGAAGGAGAGTAATGTATTCTATTATTTCATTGGACTGAAATATTGTTGAATATAGCATAAACTTCATTATTTTATAATTACTAAGCCAGCTATATTAGACAATCCATGAGATGAGATCTGACTTCAGCCACCTAAGAGGATGAAGATGCATAAACAAGATAAAAATGAGAAGGAAGGAGAGTAATGTATTCTATTATTTGATTGGACTGAAATATTGTTAAATATGGTATAAACATCATTATTTTATTATTACAAAGCCAGCTATATTGAACAATCCACAAAAGAGATCACCCACAGCCTTCTGGGAGGGTGAAAATGCAAGATGAACAAAAAAGTATAGAAACGAGAAGGAAGGAGGTAATGTATTCTATTATTTCATTGGACTGAAATATTGTTAAAAATAGAATAATCGTCCTTATTTTATTATTACTAAGCCAGCTATATTACACTATCCATGAAATGTGATCTGCCTACAGCCACCTAAGAGCATGAAGATGCATAAACAGGATAAAAATGAGAAGGAAAGGGGAGTAATGTATTCTATTATTTGATTGGACTGAAATATTGTTGAATTTGGCATAAACATCATTATTTTATTATTACATAGCCAGCTATATTGAACAATCCATGAAAGAGATCTACCCACAGCCTTCTGGGAGGGTGAAAATGCAAAGATGAACAAAAGAGTATAGAAACGAGAAGGAAGGAGGTAATGTATTCTATTATTTCATTGGACTGAAATATTGTTAAATATAGCATGAACTTCATTATTTTATTATTACTAAGCCAGCTATATTAGACAATCCATGAAATGAGATCTGACTTCAGCCACCTAAGAGGATGAAGATGCATAAACAGGATAAAATGAGAAGGAAGGGGAGTAATGTATTCTATTATTTGATTGGACTGAAATATTGTTAATATGGTATAAACATCATTATTTTATTATTACATAGCCAGCTATATTGAACAATCCATAAAGAGATCTACCCACAGCCTTCTGGGAGGGTGAATATGCAAAGATGAACAAAAAGGTTAAAAACGAGAAGGAAGGAGAGTAATGTATTCTATTATTTCATTGGACTGAAATATTGTTAAATATAGCATAAACATCATTATTTATTATTACTAAGCCAGCTATATTAGACAATCCATGAAATGAGCTGACTACAGCCACCTAAGAGGATGAAGATGCATAAACAGGATAAAAATGAGAAGGAAGGAGAGTAATGTATTCTATTATTTGATTGGACTGAAATATTGTTAATATGGTATAAACATCATTATTTTATTATTACAAAGCCAGCTATATTGAACAATCCATAAAGAGATCTGCCCACAGCCTTCTGGGAGGGTGAAAATGCAAAGATGAACAAAAAGTATAAAAACGAGAAGGGAAGGAGGTAATGTATTCTATTATTTCATTGGACTGAAATATTGTTAAATATAGCATAAACATCATTATTTTATTATTACTAAGCCAGCTATATTAGACAATCCATGAAATGAGATCTGACTTCAGCCACCTAAGAGGATGAAGATGCATAAACAGGATAAAAATGAGAAGGAAGGAGTAATGTATTCTATTATTTGATTGGACTGAAATATTGTTAAATATGGTATAAACATCATTATTTTATTATTACATAGCCAGCTATATTGAACAATCCATAAGAAGAGAGATCTGCCCACAGCCTTCTGGGAGGGTGAATATGCAAAGATGAACAAAAGGTATAGAAACGAGAAGGAAGGAGAGTAATGTATTCTATTATTTCATTGGACTGAAATATTGTTAAATATAGCATAAACATCATTATTTATTATTACTAAGCCAGCTATATTAGACAATCCATGAAATGAGAGGCCTACAGCCACCTAAGAGGATGAAGATGCATAAACAGGATAAAAATGAGAAGGAAGGAGTAATGTATTCTATTATTTGATTGGACTGAAATATTGTTAAATATGGTATAAACATCATTATTTTATTATTACATAGCCAGCTATATTGAACAATCCATAAAAGAGATCTGCCACAGCCTTCTGGGAGGTGAATATGCAAAGATGAACAAAAAGGTATAAAACGAGAAGGAAGGAGAGTAATGTATTCTATTATTTCATTGGACTGAAATATTGTTAAATATAGCATAAACATCATTATTTTATTATTACTAAGCCAGCTATATTAGACAATCCATGAAATGAGATCTGACTACAGCCACCTAAAAGGATGAAGATGCATAAACAGGATAAAAATGAGAAGGAAGGGAGTAATGTATTCTATTATTTGATTGGACTGAAATATTGTTGAATATGGTATAAACATCATTATTTTATAATTACATAGCCAGCTATATTGAACAATCCATAAAAGAGATCTGCCCACAGCCTTCTGGGAGGGTGAATATGCAAAGATGAACAAAAAGGTATAGAAACGAGAAGGAAGGAGAGTAATGTATTCTATAATTTCATTGGAATGAAATATTCCTAAATATGGTATAAACACCATTTATTTATTATCACTAAGCCATCTATATTAGACAATCCATGAAATGAGATCTGACTTCAGCCACCTAAGAGGATGAAGATGCATAAACAGGATAAAAATGAGAAAGATAGGAGAGTAATGTATTCTATTATTTGATTGGACTGAAATATTGTTAAATATGGTATAAACATCATTATTTTATTATTACATAGCCAGCTATATTGAACAATCCATAAAAGAGATCTACAGCCTTCTGGGAGGGTGAATATGCAAAGATGAACAAAGTATAGAAACGAGAAGGAAGGAGGTAATGTATTCTATAATTTGATTGGATTGAAATATTGTTAAATTTGGTATAAACATCATTATTTTATTATTACTAAGCCAGCTATATCAGACAATCCATGAAATGAGATCTGACTTCAGCCACCTAAGAGGATGAAGATGCAAAAACAGGATAAAATGAGAAGGGAAGGAGAGTAATGTATTCTATTATTTGATTGGACTGAAATATTGTTAAATATGGTATAAACATCATTATTTTATTATTACATAGCCAGCTATATTGAACAATCCACAAAAGAGATCTGCCCACAGCCTTCTGGGAGGTGAAAATGCAAAGATGAACAAAAAGGTATAAAACGAGAAGGGAAGGAGTAATGTATTCTATTATTTCATTGGACTGAAATATTGTTAAATATATAAACATCATTATTTTATTATCTAAGCCAGCTATATTAGACAATCCATGAAATGAGAGCTGCCTACAGCCACCTAAAAGGATGAAGATGCATAAATCGGATAAAAATGAGAAGGATAGGAGGTAATGTATTCTATCATTTGATTCGACTGAAATATTGTTGAATATGGTATAAACATCATTATTTTATAATTACAAAGCCAGCTATATTGAACAATCCATAAAAGAGATCTACCCACAGCCTTCTGGAAGGGTGAAAATGCAAAGATGAACAAAAAGTATAGAAACGAGAAGGGAAGGAGGTAATGTATTCTATTATTTCATTGGACTGAAATATTGTTAAATATAGCATGAACATCATTATTTTATTATTACTAAAGCCAGCTATATTAGACAATCCATGAAATGAGATCTGACTTCAGCCACCTAAGAGGATGAAGATGCATAAACAGGATAAAATGAGAAGGAAGGAGAGTAATGTATTCTATTATTTGATTGGACTGAAATATTGTTAAATATGGTATAAACATCATTATTTTATTATTACAAAGCCAGCTATATTGAACAATCCATAAAGAGATCTGCCCACAGCCTTCTGGGAGGGTGAAAATGCAAAGATGAACAAAAAGGTATAAAAACGAGAAGGAAAGGAGAGTAATGTAGTCTATTAGTTCATTGGACTGAAATATTGTTAAATATAGCAGGAACATCATTATTTTATTATTACTAAGCCAGCTATATTAGACAATCCATGAAATGAGATCTGACTACAGCCACCTAAGAGGATGAAGATGCATAAACAGGATAAAAATGAGAAAGATGGAAGAGTAATGTATTCTATTATTTGATTGGACTGAAATGGTGTTAAATATGGCATAAACATGATGATTTTAATCATACATAGCCAGCTATATTGAACAATCCATGAAAGAGATCTGCCCACAGCCTTCTGGGAGGGTGAAAATGCAAAGATGAACAAAAAGGATAAAAACGAGAAGGAAGGAGAGTAATGTATTCTATTATTTCATTGGACTGAAATATTGTTAAATATAGCATAAACATCATTATTTTATTATTACTAAAGCCAGCTATATTAGACAATCCATGAAATGAGATCTGACTTCAGCCACCTAAAGGATGAAGATGCATAAACAGGATAAAATGAGAAGGAAGGGGAGTAATGTATTCTATTATTTGATTGGACTGAAATATTGTTAAATATGGTATAAACATCATTATTTTATAATTACATAGCCAGCTATATTGAACAATCCATAAAGAGATCTGCCCACAGCCTTCTGGGAGGGTGAATATGCAAGATGAACAAAAAAGTATAAAAACGAGAAGAAGGAAGGAGAGTAATGTATTCTATTATTTCATTGGACTGAAATATTGTTAAATATAGCATAAACATCATTATTTATTATTACTAAGCCAGCTATATTAGACAATCCATGAAATGAGATCTGACACAGCCACCTAAGAGGATGAAGATGCATAAACAGGATAAAAATGAGAAGGAAGGAGAGTAATGTATTCTATTATTTGATTGGACTGAAATATTGTTAAATATGGTATAAACATCATTATTTTATTATTACATAGCCAGCTATATTGAACAATCCATAAAAGAGATCTGCCCACAGCCTTCTGGGAGGGTGAAAATGCAAAGATGAACAAAAAGTATAGAAACGAGAAGGGAAGGAGAGTAATGTATTCTATTATTTCATTGGACTGAAATATTGTTAAATATAGCATAAACATCATTATTTTATTATTACTAAGCCAGCTATATTAGACAATCCATGAAATGAGATCTGACTTCAGCCACCTAAGAGGATGAAGATGCATAAACAGGATAAAATGAGAAGGAAGGAGAGTAATGTATTCTATTATTTGATTGGACTGAAATATTGTTAAATATGGTATAAACATCATTATTTTATTATTACATAGCCAGCTATATTGAACAATCCATAAAAGAGATCTGCCCACAGCCTTCTGGGAGGTGAAAATGCAAAGATGAACAAAAAGTATAAAACGAGAAGGGAGGAGAGTAATGTATTCTATTATTTCATTGGACTGAAATATTGTTAAATATAGCATAAACTTCATTATTTTATCATTACTAAAGCCAGCTATATTAGACAATCCATGAAATGAGATCTGCCTACAGCCACCTAAGAGGATGAAGATGCATAAACAGGATAAAATGAGAAGGGAAGGAGAGTAATGTATTCTATTATTTGATTGGACTGAAATATTGTTAATATGGTATAAACATCATTATTTTATAATTACATAGCCAGCTATATTGAACAATCCATGAAAAGAGATCTACCCACAGCCTTCTGGGAGGGTGAAAATGCAAAGATGAACAAAAAGTATAGAAACGAGAAGGGAAGGAGAGTAATGTATTCTATTATTTCATTGGACTGAAATATTGTTAAATATAGCATAAACATCATTATTTTATTATTACTAAGCCAGCTATATTAGACAATCCATGAAATGAGATCTGACTTCAGCCACCTAAGAGGATGAAGATGCATAAACAGGATAAAAATGAGAAGGAAGGAGGTAATGTATTCTATTATTTGATTGGACTGAAATATTGTTAAATATGGTATAAACATCATTATTTTATTATTACATAGCCAGCTATATTGAACAATCCACAAAAGAGATCTGCCCACAGCCTTCTGGGAGGGTGAATATGCAAAGATGAACAAAAAGGTTAAAACGAGAAGGAAAGGAGGTAATGTATTCTATTATTTCATTGGACTGAAATATTGTTAAATATGGTATAAACACCATTTATTTATTATCATTAAGCCAGCTATATTAGACAATCCATGAAATGAGATCTGCCTACAGCCACCTAAGAGGATGAAGATGCATAAACAGGATAAAATGAGAAGGAAAGGAGAGTAATGTATTCTATTATTTGATTGGACTGAAATATTGTTGAATATGGTATAAACATCATTATTTTATTATTACAAAGCCAGCTATATTGAACAATCCATAAAGAGATCTACCCACAGCCTTCTGGGAGGTGAAAATGCAGATGAACAAAAAGTATAGAAACGAGAAGGAAGGAGAGTAATGTATTCTATTATTTCATTGGACTGAAATATTGTTAAATATAGCATAAACATCATTATTTTATTATTACTAAGCCAGCTATATTAGACAATCCATGAAATGAGATCTGACTTCAGCCAAGAAAGGATGAAGATAAACAGGATAAAAATGAGAAGGAAGGAGTAATGTATTCTATTATTTGATTGGACTGAAATATTGTTAAATATGGTATAAACATCATTATTTTATTATTACAAAGCCAGCTATATTGAACAATCCACAAAAGAGATCACTTACAGCCTTCTGGGAGGGTGAATATGCAAAGATGAACAAAAAGGATAAAAACGAGAAGGGAAGGAGGTAATGTATTCTATTATTTCATTGGACTGAAATATTGTTAAATATAGCATAAACATCATTATTTATTATTACTAAGCCAGCTATATTAGACAATCCATGAAATGATCTGCCTACAGCCACCTAAAAGGATGAAGATGCATAAATCGGATAAAATGAGAAGGAAGGAGAGTAATGTATTCTATTATTTGATTGGACTGAAATATTGTTGAATATGGTATAAACATCATTATTTTATAATTACAAAGCCAGCTATATTGAACAATCCATAAAGAGATCTACCCACAGCCTTCTGGAGGGTGAAAATGCAAAGATGAACAAAAAGTATAGAAACGAGAAGGGAAGGAGGTAATGTATTCTATTATTCATTGGACTGAAATATTGTTAAATATAGCATGAACATCATTATTTTATTATTACTAAGCCAGCTATATTAGACAATCCATGAAATGAGATCTGACTTCAGCCACCTAAGAGGATGAAGATGCATAAACAGGATAAAATGAGAAGGGAAGGAGAGTAATGTATTCTATTATTTGATTGGACTGAAATATTGTTAAATATGGTATAAACATCATTATTTTATTATTACATAGCCAGCTATATTGAACAATCCATAAAAGAGATCTGCCCACAGCCTTCTGGGAGGGTGAATATGCAAAGATGAACAAAAAGGTTAAAAACGAGAAGGAAAGGAGAGTAATGTATTCTATTATTTCATTGGACTGAGATATTGTTAAATATGGTATAAACATCATTTATTAATTATTATTAAGCCAACTATATTAGACAATCCATTAAATGAGAGCTGCCTACAGCCACCTAAAAGGATGAAGATGCATAAATCGGATAATAATGAGAAGGAAGGAGAGTAATGTATTCTATTATTTGATTGGACTGAAATATTGTTGAATATGGTATAAACATCATTATTTTATAATTACAAAGCCAGCTATATTGAACAATCCATAAAAGAGATCTACCACAGCCTTCTGGGGTGAAAATGCAAAGATGAACAAAAAGTATAAAACGAGAAGGAAGGAGGTAATGTATTCTATTATCTGATTGGACTGAAATATTGTTAAATATAGCATGAACATCATTATTTTATTATTACTAAGCCAGCTATATTAGACAATCCATGGAATGAGATCTGACTTCAGCCACCTAAGAGGATGAAGATGCATAAACAGGATAAAAATGAGAAGGAAGGGAGTAATGTATTCTATTATTTGATTGGACTGAAATATTGTTAAATATGGTATAAACATCATTATTTTATTATTACATAGCCAGCTATATTGAACAATCCATAAAAGAGATCTACCCACAGCCTTCTGGGAGGTGAATATGCAAAGATGAACAAAAAGGTTAAAACGAGAAGGAAGGAGAGTAATGTATTCTATTATTTCATTGGACTGAAATATTGTTAAATATAGCATAAACATCATTATTTTATTATTACTAAGCCAGCTATATTAGACAATCCATGAAATGAGATCTGACTTCAGCCACCTAAGAGGATGAAGATGCATAAACAGGATAAAATGAGAAGGAGAGTAATGTATTCTATTATTTGATTGGACTGAAATATTGTTAAATATGGTATAAACATCATTATTTTATTATTACAAAGCCAGCTATATTGAACAATCCATAAAGAGATCTGCCCACAGCCTTCTGGGAGGGTGAATATGCAAGATGAACAAAAGGTATAGAAACGAGAAGGAAGGAGAGTAATGTATTCTATTATCTGATTGGACTGAAATATTGTTAAATATAGCATGAACATCATTATTTTTATTACTAAGCCAGCTATATTAGACAATCCATGAAATGAGATCTGACTTCAGCCACCTAAGAGGATGAAGATGCATAAACAGGATAAAAATGAGAAGGAAGGGGAGTAATGTATTCTATTATTTGATTGGACTGAAATATTGTTAAATATGGTATAAACATCATTATTTTATTATTACATAGCCAGCTATATTGAACAATCCACAAAGAGATCTACAGCCTTCTGGGAGGGTGAATATGCAAAGATGAACAAAAAGGTATAGAAACGAGAAGGGAAGAGAGTAATGTATTCTATTATTTCATTGGACTGAAATATTGTTAAATATGGTATAAACATCATTATTTATTATCATTAAAGCCAGCTATATTAGACAATCCATGAAATGAGATCTGACTACAGCCACCTAAGAGGATGAAGATGCATAAACAGGATAAAAATGAGAAGGATAGGAGAGTAATGTATTCTATTATTTGATTGGACTGCAATATTGTTAAATATGATATAAACATCATTATTTTATTATTACAAAGCCAGCTATATTGAACAATCCATAAAAAGAGATCTACCCACAGCCTTCTGGGAGGGTGAATATGCAAAGATGAACACAAAAAGTATAGAAACGAGAAGGGAAGGAGAGCAATGTATTCTATTATTTCATTAGACTGAAATATTGTTAAATATAGCATAAACGTCATTATTTTATTATTACTAAGCCAGCTATATTAGACAATCCATGAAATGAGATCTGACTTCAGCCACCTAAGAGCACGACGATGCATAAACAGGATAAAAATGAGAAGGAAGGGAGTAATGTATTCTATTATTTGATTGGACTGAAATATTGTTAAATATGGTATAAACATCATTATTTTATTATTACAAAGCCAGCTATATTGAACAATCCATAAAAAGAGATCTGCCCACAGCCTTCTGGGAGGGTGAATATGCAAGATGAACAAAAAAGTATAGAAACGAGAAGGAAGGAGAGTAATGTATTCTATTATTTCATTGGACTGAAATATTGTTAAATATAGCATAACCATCATTATTTATTATTACTAAAGCCAGCTATATTAGACAATCCATGAAATGAGATCTGACTACAGCCACCTAAAAGGATGAAGATGCATAAATCGGATAAAAATGAGAAGGAAGGAGAGTAATGTATTCTATTATTTGATTGGACTGAAATATTGTTGAATATGGTATAAACATCATTATTTTATAATTACATAGCCAGCTATATTGAACAATCCATAAAGAGATCTACCCACAGCCTTCTGGGAGGGTGAAAATGCAAAGATGAACAAAAAAGTATAGAAACGAGAAGGGAAGGAGAGTAATGTATTCTATTATTTCATTGGACTGAAATATTGTTAAATATAGCATAAACATCATTATTTTATTATTACTAAGCCAGCTATATTAGACAATCCATGAAATGAGATCTGACAGCCAGCCTAAGAGGATGAAGATGCATAAACAGGATAAAATGAGAAGGAGGGAGTAATGTATTCTATCATTTGATTCGACTGAAATATTGTTAAATATGGTATAAACATCATTATTTTATTATTACATAGCCAGCTATATTGAACAATCCACAAAAAGAGATCTGCCCACAGCCTTCTGGGAGGGTGAATATGCAAAGATGAACAAAAAGGTTAAAACGAGAAGGAAGGAGAGTAATGTATTCTATTATTTCATTGGACTGAAATATTGTTAAATATAGCATAAACATCATTATTTATTATCATTAAGCCAGCTATATTAGACAATCCATGAAATGAGATCTGCCTACAGCCACCTAAGAGGATGAAGATGCATAAACAGGATAAAAATGAGAAGGGAAGGAGAGTAATGTATTCTATTATCTGATTGGACTGAAATATTGTTAAATATGGTATAAACATCATTATTTTATAATTACATAGCCAGCTATATTGAACAATCCATAAAAGAGATCTGCCCACAGCCTTCTGGGAGGTGAAAATGCAAAGATGAACAAAAAGTATAGAAACGAGAGGAAGGAGGTAATGTATTCTATTATCTGATTGGACTGAAATATTGTTAAATATAGCATAAACATCATTATTTTATTATTATTACTAAGCCAGCTATATTAGACAATCCATGAAATGAGATCTGACTTCAGCCACCTAAGAGGATGAAGATGCATAAACAGGATAAAATGAGAAGGAAGGGGAGTAATGTATTCTATTATTTGATTGGACTGAAATATTGTTAATATGGTATAAACATCATTATTTTATTATTACATAGCCAGCTATATTGAACAATCCACAAAAGAGATCTGCCCACAGCCTTCTGGGAGGGTGAATATGCAAAGATGAACAAAAAGGTTAAAAACGAGAAGGAAGGAGAGTAATGTATTCTATTATTTCATTGGAATGAAATATTGTTAAATAAAGTATAAACACCATTATTTTATTATTCCTAACCCAGCTAAATTAGACAATCCATGAAAGGACATCTGCCTACAGCCACCTAAGAGGATGAAAAAGCATAAACGGGATAAAAAGGAGAAGGAGAGGGGAGTAATGTATTATATTATTTGATTGGACTGAAATATTGTTGAATATGGTATAAACATCATTATTTTATAATTACAAAGCCAGCTATATTGAACAATCCATAAAAGAGATCTACCCACAGCCTTCTGGGAGGGTGAAAATGCAAAGATGAACAAAAAGTATAGAAACGAGAAGGAAGGAGAGTAATGTATTCTATTATTTCATTGGACTGGAATATTGTTAAATATAGCATAAACATCATTTTTTTATTATTACTAAACCAGCTATATTAGACAATCCATGAAATGAGATCTGTCTTCAGCCACCTAAGAGGATGAAGATGCATAAACAGGATAAAAATGAGAAGGAAGGGAGTAATGTATTCTATTATTTGATTGGACTGAAATATTGTTAAATATGGTATAAACATCATTATTTTATTATAACAAAGCCAGCTATATTGAACAATCCACAAAAGAGATCTACCCACAGCCTTCTCGGAGGATGAAAATGCAAAGATAAACAGAAAAAGGATAGGAACGAGAAGGGAAGGAGAGTAATGTATTCTATTATCTGATTGGACTGAAATATTGTTGAATATAGCATGAACATCATTATTCTATTATTACTAATTCCGCTATATTAGACAATCCATGAAATGAGAGCTGCCTACAGCCACCTAAAAGGATGAAGATGCATAAATCGGATAAAAATGAGAAGGATAGGAGAGTAATGTATTTCATCATTTGATTCGACTGAAATATTGTTATATATGGAATAAACATCATTATTTTATAATTACATAGCCAGCTATATTGAACAATCCATAAAGAGAGATCTACCCACAGCCTTCTGGGAGGGTGAATATGCAAATATGAACAAAAAAGTATAGAAACGAGAAGGAAAGGAGAGTAATGTATCCTATTATTTCATTGGACTGAAATATTGTTAAATATAGCATGTATTTCTTTTTTTTCATATTTACTAAGCCAGCTATATTAGACAATCCATGAAATGAGATCTGACTACAGCCAGCCAAGAGGATGAAGATGCATAAACAGGATAAAATGAGAAGGAAGGGAGTAATGTATTCTATTATTTGATTGGACTGAAATATTGTTAAATATGGTATAAACATCATTATTTTATTATTACATAGCCAGCTATATTGAACAATCCATAAAGAGATCTGCCCACAGCCTTCTGGGAGGGTGAATATGCAAAGATGAACAAAAAGGTTAAAAACGAGAAGGAAGGAGAGTAATGTATTCTATTATTTCATTGGAATGAAATATTGTTAAATATAGCATGACCACCATTTATTTATTATCATTAAGCCAGCTATATTAGACAATCCATGAAATGAGAGCTGCCTACAGCCACCTAAAAGGATGAAGATGCATAAATCGGATAAAAATGAGAAGGGAAGGGGCGTAATGTATTCTATTATTTGATTGGACTGAAATATTGTTAAATATGGTATAAACATCATTATTTTATTATTACATAGCCAGCTATATTGAACAATCCATAAAAGAGATCTGCCCACAGCCTTCTGGGAGGTGAAAATGCAAAGATGAACAAAAAGTATAGAAACGAGAAGGGAAGGAGAGTAATGTATTCTATTATTTCATTGGACTGAAATATTGTTAAATATAGCATAAATTCATTATTTTATTATTACTAAGCCAGCTATATTAGACAATCCATGAAATGAGATCTGACTTCAGCCAGCCAAGAGGATGAAGATGCATAAACAGGATAAAAATGAGAAGGAAGGAGTAATGTATTCTATTATTTGATTGGACTGAAATATTGTTAAATATGGTATAAACATCATTATTTTATTATTACATAGCCAGCTATATTGAACAATCCACAAGAAGAGATCTGCCCACAGCCTTCTGGGAGGTGAATATGCAAGATGAACAAAAAGGTTAAAACGAGAAGGGAAGGAGGTAATGTATTCTATTATTTCATTGGACTGAAATATTCTTAAATATGGTATAAACATCATTTATTTATTATCATTAAGCCAACTATATTAGACAATCCATGAAATGAGATCTGCCTACAGCCACCTAACGGCATGCAGATGATAAACAGGATAAAAATGAGAAGGAAAGAGAAGAAATGTACTCTACTATTTTATTGGACTGAAATATTGTTGAATATGGTATAAAGATCATTATTTTATTATTACATAGCCAGCTATATTGAACAATCCATAAGAAGAGATCTGCCCACAGCCTTCTGGGAGGGTGAAAATGCAAAGATGAACAAAAGTATAGAAACGAGAAGGAAGGAGAGTAATGTATTCTATTATTTCATTGGACTGAAATATTGTTAAATATAGCATAAACATCATTATTTTATTATTACTAAGCCAGCTATATTAGACAATCCATGAAATGAGATCTGACTTCAGCCACCTAAGAGGATGAAGATGCATAAACAGGATAAAAATGAGAAGGGAGGTGGAGTAATGTATTCTATTATTTGATTGGACTGAAATATTGTTATATATGGAATAAACATCATTATTTTATAATTACATAGCCAGCTATATTGAACAATCTACAAGAAGAGAACTGCCCACAGCCTTCTGGGAGGGTGAATATGCAAAGATGAACAAAAAAAGGATAAAAACGAGAAGGGAAGGAGAGTAATGTATTCTATTATTTCATTGAATGAAATATTCTTAAATATGGTATAAACATCATTTATTTATTATCATTAAGCCAGCTATATTAGACAATCCATGAAATGAGATCTGCCTACAGCCCACTAAGAGGATGAAGATGAATAAATCGGCTACAAATGCGAAAGATAGGAGCGTAATGTATTCTATAATTTGCTTCGACTAAAATATTGTTGACTATGGTATACACATCATTCTTTTATAATTACATAGCCAGCTATATTGAACAATCCATAAAAGAGATCTACCCACAGCCTTCTGGGAGGGTGAAAATGCAAAGATGAACAAAAAGTATAGAAACGAGAAGGAAGGAGAGTAATGTATTCTATTATTTCATTGGACTGAAATATTGTTAAATATAGCATGAACATCATTATTTTATTATTACTAAGCCAGCTATATTAGACAATCCATGAAATGAGATCTGACTTCAGCCACCTAAGAGGATGAAGATGCATAAACAGGATAAAAATGAGAAGGAAGGAGTAATGTATTCTATTATTTGATTGGACTGAAATATTGTTAAATATGGTATAAACATCATTATTTTATTATTACATAGCCAGCTATATTGAACAATCCATAAAAGAGATCTGCCCACAGCCTTCTGGGAGGGTGCATCTGTAACGATGAACAACAAAAGGTTACAAACGCGACGGAAAGGCGATTAATGTATTCTATTATTTCATTGGAATGAAATATTGTTAAATATGGTATAAACATCATTTATTTATTATCATTACTAAGCCAGCTATATTAGACAATCCATGAAATGAGATCTGCCTTCAGCCACCTAAGAGGATGAAGATGCATAAACAGGATAAAAATGAGAAGGAAGGAGAGTAATGTATTCTATTATTTGATTGGACTGAAATATTGTTAAATATGGTATAAACATCATTATTTTATTATTACATAGCCAGCTATATTGAACAATCCATAAAAGAGATCTGCCCACAGCCTTCTGGGAGGGTGAAATGCAAAGATGAACAAAAGTATAAAAACGAGAAGGGAAGGAGAGTAATGTATTCTATTATTTCATTGGACTGAAATATTGTTAAATATAGCATGAACATCATTATTTTATTATTACTAAGCCAGCTATATTAGACAATCCATGAAATGAGATCTGACTTCAGCCACCTAAAAGGATGAAGATGCATAAACAGGATAAAATGAGAAGGAAGGAGAGTAATGTATTCTATTATTTGATTGGACTGAAATATTGTTAAATATGGTATAAACATCATTATTTTATAATTACATAGCCAGCTATATTGAACAATCCATAAAAAGAGATCTGCCCACAGCCTCTGGGAGGGTGAATATGCAAAGATGAACAAAAAAGTATAGAAACGAGAAGGAAGGAGAGTAATGTATTCTATTATCTGATTGGACTGAAATATTGTTAAATATAGCATAAACATCATTATTTTATTATTATTAAGCCAGCTATATTAGACAATCCATGAAATGAGATCTGACTTCAGCCACCTAAGAGGATGAAGATGCATAAACAGGATAAAATGAGAAGGAAGGAGAGTAATGTATTCTATTATTTGATTGGACTGAAATATTGTTAAATATGGTATAAACATCATTATTTTATTATTACATAGCCAGCTATATTGAACAATCCATAAAAGAGATCTGCCCACAGCCTTCTGGGAGGGTGAATATGCAAAGATGAACAAAAAGGTATAGAAACGAGAAGGAAGGAGAGTAATGTATTCTATTATTTCATTGGACTGAAATATTGTTAAATATAGCATAAACTTCATTATTTTATAATTACTGAGCCAGCTATATTAGACAATCCATGAAATGAGATCTGATTTCAGCCAGCCAAGAGGATGAATATGCATAAATCGGATAAAAATGAGAAGGATAGGAGAGTAATGTATTCTATTATTTGATTGGACTGCAATATCGTTAAATATGATATAAACATCATTTATTTATTATCATTAAGCCAACTATATTAGACAATCCACAAGAAGAGAACTGCCCACAGCCTTCTGGGAGGGTGAATATGCAAAGATGAACAAAAAAAGGTAAAAAACGAGAAGGAAAGGAGAGTAATGTATTCTATTATTGCATTGGACTGAAATATTGTTATATATAGCATGAACATCATTAATTTATTATTATTAAGCCACCTATATTAGACAATCCATTAAATGAGAGCTGCCTACAGCCACCTAAAAGGATGAAGATGCATAAATCGGATAGAAATGAGAAGGATAGGAGAGTAATGTATTCTATCATTTGATTCGACTGAAATATTGTTGAATATGGTATAAACATCATTATTTTATGATTACATAGCCAGCTATATTGAACAATCCATAAAAGAGATCTACCCACAGCCTTCTGGAGGGTGAATATGCAAAGATGAACAAAAAGTATAGAAACGAGAAGGAAAGGAGAGTAATGTATTTTATGATTTGATTGGACTGAAATATTGTTAAATATAGCATGAACTTCATTATTTTATAATTACTAAGCCAGCTATATTAGACAATCCATGAAATGAGATCTGAATTCAGCCAGCCAAGAGGATGAAGATGCATAAACAGGATTAAAATGAGAAGGAAGGCGAGTAATGTATTCTATTATTTGATTGGACTGAAATATTGTTAAATATGGTATAAACATCATTATCTTATTATTACATAGCCAGCTATATTGAACACTCCACAAGAAGAGAACTGCCCAGAGCCTTCTAGCAGGCTCAACACGCAAAGATGAACACAACAAGGCTACAAACGAGAAGGAAAGGAGAGTAATGTATTCTATTATTTCATTGGAATGAAATATTGTTAAATATGGTATAAACACCATTTATTTATTATCATTAAGCCAACTATATTAGACAATCCATGAAATGAGAGCTGCCTACAGCCACCTAGAAGGATGAAGATGCATAAATCGGATAAAAATGAGAAGGGAAGGAGAGTAATGTATTCTATTATTTCATTGGACTGAAATATTGTTAAATATGGTATAAACATCATTATTTATTATCAATAAGCCAGCTATATTGAACAATCCAAGAAGAGGTCTGCCCACAGCGTTCTGGGGGGGTGAAATGCAAGATGAACAAAAAAAGTATAGAAACGAGAGGAAGGAGAGTAATGTAGTCTGTTATTTGATTGGACTGAAACAGTGTTTAATATAGCATAACCATCATTATTTAATTATTACTAAGCCAGCTATATTAGACTATCCATGAAATGAGATCTGCCTGGAGCCACCTAAGAGGAAGAAGAAGCATAAACAGTATGAAAATGAGAAGGAAGGGAGTAATGTATTATATTATTTGATTGGACTGAAATATTGTTAAATATGGTATAAACATCATTATTTTATTATTACATAGCCAGCTATATTGAACAATCCACAAGAAGAGAACTGCCCACAGCCCAGGGAGGGTGAATATGCAAAGATGAACAAAAAGGATAAAACGAGAAGGAAAGGAGAGTAATGTATTCTATTATTTCATTGAATGAAATATTGTTAAATATAGCATAAACATCATTATTTTATTATTACTAAGCCAGCTATATTAGACAATCCATGAAATGAGAGCTGCCTACAGCCACCCAAAAGGATGAAGATGCATAAATAGGATAAAATGAGAAGGAAAGGAGAGTAATGTATTCTATTATTTGATTCGACTGAAATATTGTTGAATATGGTATAAACATCATTATTTTATAATTACATAGCCAGCTATATTGAACAATCCATAAAAGAGATCTACCCACAGCCTTCTGGGAGGGTGAAAATGCAAAGATGAACAAAAAGTATAGAAACGAGAAGGGAAGGAGAGTAATGTATTCTATCATTTCATTGGACTGAAATATTGTTAAATATAGCATGAACTTCATTATTTTATAATTACTAAGCCAGCTATATTAGACAATCCATGAAATGAGATCTGACTTCAGCCAGCCAAGAGGATGAATATGCATAAACAGGATTAAAATGAGAAGGGAAGGGAAGTAATGTATTCTATTATTTAATTGGACTGAAATATTTTTAAATATGGTATAAACATCATTATTTTATTATGACATAGCCAGCTATATTGAACAATCCACAAGAAGAGATCTGCCCACAGCCTTCT
This sequence comes from Laodelphax striatellus, assembly GCA_017141395.1. NCBI lineage: Eukaryota > Metazoa > Arthropoda > Insecta > Hemiptera > Delphacidae > Laodelphax > Laodelphax striatellus. The sequence continues at coordinate 47,450,254 of CM029530.1, forward strand.
GGGAGGGTGAATATGCAAAGATGAACAAAAAGGTTAAAACGAGAAGGAAGGAGAGTAATGTATTCTATTATTTCATTGGAATGAAATATTCTTAAATATGGTATAAACACCATTTATTTATTATCATTAAGCCAACTATATTAGACAATCCATGAAATGAGAGCTGCCTACAGCCACCTAAAAGGATGAAGATGCATAAATCGGATAAAATGAGAAGGAAGGAGAGTAATGTATTCTATTATTTGATTGGACTGAAATATTGTTAAATATGGTATAAACATCATTATTTTATCATTAAAAAGCCAGCTATATTGAACAATCCATAAGAAGAGATCTGCCCACAGCCTTCTGGGAGGGTGAAAATGCAAAGATGAACAAAAAGTATAGAAACGAGAAGGGAAGGAGAGTAATGTATTCTATTATCTGATTGACTGAAATATTGTTAAATATAGCATGAACATCATTATTTTATTATTACTAAGCCAGCTATATTAGACAATCCATGAAATGAGATCTGACTTCAGCCACCTAAGAGGATGAAGATGCATAAACAGGATAAAATGAGAAGGGAAGGGAGTAATGTATTCTATTATTTGATTGACTGAAATATTGTTATATATGGTATAAACATCATTATTTTATTATTACATAGCTATATTGAACAATCCACAAGAAGAGATCTGCCCACAGCCTTCTGGGAGGGTGAATATGCAAAGATGAACAAAAAGGTTAAAAACGAGAAGGAAAGGAGAGTAATGTATTCTATTATTTCATTGGAATGAAATATTCTTAAATATGGTATATACACCATTTATTTATTATCATTAAGCCAACTATATTAGACAATCCATGAAATGACAGCTGCCTACAGCCACCTAAAAGGAAGAAGATGCATAAATCGGATAAAAATGAGAAGGGAAGGGAAGTAATGTATTCTATTATTTGATTGGACTGAAATATTGTTAAATATGATATAAACATCATTATTTTATTATTACATAGCCAGCTATATTGAACAATCCATGAAAAGAGATCTGCCCACAGCCTTCTGGGAGGGTGAAAATGCAAAGATGAACAAAAAAAGTATAGAAACGAGAAGGGAAGGAGAGTAATGTATTCTATTATCTGATTGGACTGTAATATTGTTAAATATAGCATGACCATCATTATTTTATTATTACTAAGCCAGCTATATTAGACAATCCATGAAATGAGATCTGACTTCAGCCACCTAAGAGGATGAAGATGCATAAACAGGATAAAAATGAGAAGGGAAGGGGAGTAATGTATTCTATTATTTGATTGGACTGAAATATTGTTAAATATGGTATAAACATCATTATTTTATTATTACATAGCCAGCTATATTGAACAATCCACAAGAAGAGAACTGCCCACAGCCTTCTGGGAGGGTGAATATGCAAAGATGAACAAAAAAAGGTTAAAAACGAGAAGGAAAGGAGAGTAATGTATTCTATAATTTCATTGGACTGAAATATTGTTAAATATGGTATAAACACCATTCATTTATTATCATTAAGCCAGCTATATTAGACAATCCATGAAATGAGAGCTGCCTACAGCCACCTAAAAGGATGAAGATGCATAAATCGGATAAAAATGAGTAGGATAGGAGAGTAATGTATTCTATCATTTGATTCGACTGAAATATTGTTGAATATGGTATAAACATCATTATTTTATAATTAGAAAGCCAGCTATATTGAACAATCCATAAAAAGAGATCTACCCACAGCCTTCTGGAGGGGTGAAAATGCAAAGATAAACATAAAAAGTATAGAAACGAGAAGGGAAGGAGAGTAATGTATTCTATTATTTCATTGGAATGAAATATTGTTAAATATAGCATGAACTTCATTATTTTATAATTACTAAGCCAGCTATATTAGACAATCCATGAAATGAGATCTGAATTCAGCCAGCCAAGAGGATGAAGATGCATAAACAGGATTAAAATGAGAAGGGAAGGCGAGTAATGTATTCTATTATTTGATTGGACTGAAATATTGTTAAATATGGTATAAACATCATTATTTTATTATTACATAGCCAGCTATATTGAACAATCCACAAGAAGAGAACTGCCCACAGCCTTCTGGGAGGGTGAATATGCAAAGATGAACAAAAAAAGGTTAAAAACGAGAAGGAAAGGAGAGTAATGTATTCTATTATTTCATTGGAATGAAATATTCTTAAATATGGTATAAACACCATTTATTTATTATCATTAAGCCAACTATATTAGACAATCCATGAAATGAGAGCTGCCTACAGCCACCTAAAAGGATGAAGATGCATAAATCGGATAAAAATGAGAAGGGAAGGAGAGTAATGTATTCTATTGTCTGATTGGACTGTAATATTGTTAAATATAGCATGACCATCATTATTTTATTATTACTAAGCCAGCTATATTGAACAATCCACAAGAAGAGAACTGCCCACAGCCTTCTGGGAGGGTGAAAATGCAAAGATGAACAAAAAAAGTATAGAAACGAGAAGGGAAGGAGAGTAATGTATTCTATTATCTGATTGGACTGAAATATTGTTAAATATAGCATAACCATCATTATTTTATTATTACTAAGCCAGCTATATTAGACAATCCATGAAATGAGATCTGACTTCAGCCACCTACGAGTATGAAGATGCATAAACAGGATAAAATGAGAAGGAAGGGGAGTAATGTATTCTATTATTTGATTAGACTGAAATATTGTTAAATATGGTATAAACATCATTATTTTATTATTACATAGCCAGCTATATTGAACAATCCACAAGAAGAGAACTGCCCACAGCCTTCTGGGAGGGTGAATATGCAAAGATGAACTAAAAGGGTTAAAAACGAGAAGGGAAGGGGAGTAATGTATTATATTATTTCATTGGAATGAAATATTGTTAAATATGGTATAAACACCATTTATTTATTATCATTAAGCCAACTATATTAGACAATCCATGAAATGAGAGCTGCCTACAGCCACCTAAAAGGATGAAGATGCATAAATCGGATAAAATGAGAAGGATAGGAGAGTAATGTATTCTATTATTTGATTGACTGAAATATTGTTAATATGGTATAAACATCATTATTTTATAATTACAAAGCCAGCTATATTGAACAATCCATAAATAGAGATCTACCCACAGCCTTCTGGAAGGGAGAAAATGCAAAGATGACCAAAAAACTATAGAAACGAGAAGGGAAGGAGAGTAATGTATTCTATTATTTCATTGGACTGAAATATTGTTGAATATAGCATGAACATCATTATTTTATTATTACTAAGCCAGCTATATTAGACAATCCATGAAATGAGATCTGACTTCAGCCACCTAAGAGGATGAAGAGGCATAAACAGGATTAAAATGAGAAGGGAAGGGGAGTAATGTATTCTATTATTTGATTGGACTGAAATATTGTTAAATATGGTATAAAACATCATTATTTTTTTATTACATAGCCAGCTATATTGAACAATCCACAAGAAGAGAACTGCCCACAGGCTTCAGGGAGGGTGAATATGCAAAGATGAACAAAACAAGGTTAGAAACGAGAAGGAAAGGAGAGTAATGTATTCTATCATTTCATTGCAATGAAATATTCTTAAATATGATATTAACACCATTCATTTATTATCATTAAGCCAACTATATTAGACAATCCATGAAATGAGAGCTGCCTACAGCCACCTAAAAGAATGAGATGCATAAATCGGATGAAAATGAGAAGGATAGGAGAGTAATGTATTCTATCATTTGATTCGACTGAGATATTGTTGAATATAGTATAAACATCATTATTTTATGATTACATAGCCAGCTATATTGAACAATCCATAAAAAGAGATCTACCCACAGCCTTCTGGAAGGGTGAAAATGCAAAGATGAACAAAAAAAGTATAGAAACGAGAAGGGAAGGAGAGTAATGTATTCTATTATTTCATTGGACTGAAATATTGTTAAATATAGCATGAACTTCATTATTTTATAATTACTAAGCCAGCTATATTAGACAATCCATGAAATGAGATCTGAATTCAGCCAGCCAAGAGGATGAAGATGCATAAACAGGATTAAAATGAGAAGGGAAGGCGAGTAATGTATTCTATTATTTGATTGGACTGAAATATTGTTAAATATGGTATAAACATCATTATTTTATTATTACATAGCCAGCTATATTGAACAATCCACAAGAAGAGAACTGCCCACAGCCTTCTGGGAGGGTGAATATGCAAAGATGAACAAAAAAAGGTTAAAAACGAGAAGGAAAGGAGAGTAATGTATTCTATTATTTCATTGGAATGAAATATTGTTAAATATGGTATAAACACCATTTATTTATTATCATTAAGCCAACTATATTAGACAATCCATGAAATGAGAGCTGCCTACAGCCACCTAAGAGGATGAAGATGCATAAATCGGATAAAATGAGAAGGGAAGGAGAGTAATGTATTCTATTATTTGATTGGACTAAAATATTGTTAAATATGGTATAAACATCATTCATTTATCATCAATAAGCCAGCTATATTGAACAATCCAAGAAGAGATCTGCCCACAGCCTTCTGGGAGGGTGAAAATGCAAAGATGAACAAAAAGTATAGAAACGAGAAGGGAAGGATTGTAATGTAATCAATTATCTGATTGAACTGAGATATTGTTAAATATAGCATGACCATCATTATTTTATTATTACTAAGCCAGCTATATTAGACAATCCATGAAATGAGATCTGACTTCAGCCACCTAAGAGGATGAAGATGCATAAACAGGATAAAAATGAGAAGGGAAGGGAGTAATGTATTCTATTATTTGATTGGACTGAGATATTGTGGAATATGGTATAAACATCATTATTTTATTACTACATTGCCAGCTGTATTGATCAATCTTTAAGAAGACATCTGCCTACAGCCTTCTGGGAGGGAGAATATACAATGATAAACAAAAAGTATAGAAACGAGAAGGAAGGGGAGTAATTTATTCTATTATTTGATTGGACTGAAATATTGTTAAATATGGTATAAACACCATTTATTTATTATTACTAAGCCAGCTATATTAGACAATCCATGAAATGAGATCTGACTTCAGCCACCTAAGAGGATAAAGATGCATAAACAGGATAAAAATGAGAAGGGAAGAGGAGTAATGTATTCTATTATTTGATTGGACTGAAATATTGTTGAATATGGTATAAAATCATTATTTTATTATTACATAGCCAGCTATATTGAACAATCCATAAAAAGAGATCTGCCCACAGCCCTCTGGGAGGGTGAAAATGCAAAGATGAAAAAAAAAAGTATAGAAACGAGAAGGGAAGGAGAGTAATGTATTCTATTATTTCATTGGACTGAAATATTGTTAAATATAGCATAAACGTCATTATTTTATTAGTACTAAGCCAGCTATATTGGACAATCCATGTAATGAGATGTGATTTCAGCCACCTAAGAGGATGAAGAGGCATAAACAGGATTAAAATGAGAAGGATAGGAGAGTAATGTATTCTATTATTTGATTGGACTGAAATATTGTTAAATATGGTATGAACATCATTATTTTATTATAACGAAGCCAGCTATATTGAACAATCCACAAGAGAGATCCGCCCACAGCCTTCTGGGAGGATGAAAATGCAAAGATAAACAGAAAAAGGATAAAAACGAGAAGGGAAGGAGAGTAATGTATTCTATTATTTCATTGGATTGAAATATTGTTAAATATAGCATAATCGTCATTATTGTATTATTACTAAGCCAGCTATATTAGACAATCCATGAAATGAGAGCTGCCTACAGCCACCTAAAAGGATGAAGATGCATAAATCGGATAAAAATGAGAAGGATAGGAGAGTAATGTATTCTATCATTTGATTCGACTGAAATATTGTTGAATATGGTATAAACATCATTATTTTATAATTACAAAGCCAGCTATATTGAACAATCCATAAAAAGAGATCTACCCACAGCCTTCTGGAAGGGTGAAAATGCAAAGATGAACAAAAAAAGTATAGAAACGAGAAGGGAAGGAGAGTAATGTATTCTATTATTTCATTGGAATGAAATATTGTTAAATATAGCATGAACTTCATTATTTTATAATTACTAAGCCAGCTATATTAGACAATCCATGAAATGAGATCTGAATTCAGCCAGCCAAGAGGATGAAGATGCATAAACAGGATTAAAATGAGAAGGAAGGCGAGTAATGTATTCTATTATTTGATTGGACTGAAATATTGTTAAATATGGTATAAACATCATTATTTTATTATTACATAGCCAGCTATATTGAACAATCCACAAGAAGAGAATTGCCCATAGCCTTCTGGGAGGGTGAATATGCAAAGATGAACAAAAAAAGGTTAAAAACGAGAAGGAAAGGAGAGTAATGTATTCTATTATTTCATTGGAATGAAATATTCTTAAATATGGTATAAACACCATTCATTTATTATCATTAAGCCAGCTATATTAGACAATCCATGAAATGAGGGCTGCCTACAGCCACCTAAGAGGATGAAGATGCATAAACAGGATAAAATGAGAAGGGAAGAGGAGTAATGTCTTCTATTATTTGATTGGACTGAAATATTGTTGAATATGGTATAAAATCATTATTTTATTATTACATAGCCAGCTATATTGATCAATCCTCAAAAAGAGATCTGCCCACAGCCCTCTGGGAGGGTGAAAATGCAAAGATGAAAAAAAAAGTATAGAAACGAGAAGGGAAGGAGAGAAATGTTTTCTATTATTTCATTGAATTGAAATATTGTTAAATATAGCATAAACGTCATTATTTTATTATTACTAAGCCACCTATATTGGACAATCCATGGAATGAGATGTGACTTCAGCCACCTAAGAGGATGAAGAGGCATAAACAGGATTAAAATGAGAAGAGAAGGGAGTAGTGTATTCTATTATCTGATTAGACTGAAATATTGTTAAATATGGTATAAACATCATTATTTTATTATTATATAGCCAGCTATATTGAACAATCCATAAAAAAAGGTCTGCCCACAGCCTTCTGGGAGGATGAAAATGCAAAGATGAACGAAAAAAGTATAGAAACGAGACGGGAAGGAGTAATGTATTCTATTATTTCATTGGACTGAAATATTGTTAAATATAGCATAAACTTCATTATTTTATCATTACTAAGCCAGCTATATTAGACAATCCATGAAATGAAATCTGACTTCAGCCACCTAAGAGGATGAAGATGCATAAACAGGATAAAAATGAGAAGGGAAGGGGAGTAATGTATTCTATTATTTGATTGGACTAAAATATTGTTGAATATGGTATAAACATCATTTTTTATTATTACATAGCCAGCTATATTGAACGATCCATGAAAGAGATCTGCCCACTGCCTTCTGGGAGGATGAATATGCAAAGATGAACAAAAAAAGGTTAAAACCGAGAAGCAAAGGAGAGTAATGTATTATATTATTTCATTGGACTGAAATACTGTTGAATATAGCATAAACATCATTATTTTATTACTACTAGGCCAGCTGTATTAGACAATCTATAAAAAGAGATCAGCCTACAGCCTTTTGGGGTGGAAGAATATGCAATGAGGAACAAAAAAGCCTTAAAACGAGAAGAGGAGGATAGTAATGTAATCAATTATCTGATTGGACTGAGATATTGTTTAATATAGCATCATCATCATTATTTTATTATTACATAGTCAGCTATATTAGACAATCCATGAAATGAGATCTGCCTACAGCCACCTAAAAGGAAGAAGATGCATACACAGGATAAAAATAAGATGAAAAGGGGAGTAATGTATTCTATTATTCGATTGGACTGAAATATAGTCAAATATGGAATAAACATCATTATTTCATTATTTCATAGCCAGCTATATTAAACAATCCATAAGAAGAGATCTGCCCACAGCCTTCTGGGAGGTTGAAAATGCAAAGATGAACAAAAAAAGTATAGAAACGAGAAGGGAAGGAGAGTAATGTATTCTATTATCTGATTAGACTGAAATATTGTTGAATATAGCATGAACATCATTATTTTATTATTACTAAGCCAGCTATATTAGACAATCCATGAAATGAGATCTGACTTCAGCCACCTAAGAGGATGAAGATGCATAAACAGGATAAAAATGAGAAGGAAAGGGGATTAATGTATACTATTATTTGATTGGACTGAAATATTGTTGAATAATTATGGTATAAACATCATTATTTTATTATTACAAAGCCAGATATATTGTACAATCCATAAAAAGAGATCTGCCCACAGCCTTCTGGGAGGGTGAATATGCAAAGATGAACAAAAAAAGGTTAAAAACGAGAAGGAAAGGAGAGTAATGTATTATATTATTTCATTGGAATGAAATATTCTTAAATATGGTATAAACACCATTTATTTATTATCATTAAGCCAAATATATTAGACAATCCATGAAATGAGAGCTGCCTACAGCCACCTAAAAGGATGAAGATGCATAAATCGGATAAAAATGAGAAGGATAGGAGAGTAATGTATTCTATCATTTGATTCGACTGAAATATTGTAGAATATGGTATAAACATCATTATATTATAATTTCAAAGTCAGCTATGTTGAACAATCCATAAAAAGAGATCTACCCACAGCCTTCTGGAAGGGTGAAAATGCAAAGATGAACAAAATAAGTATAGAAACGAGAAGGGAAGGAGAGTAATGTATTCTATTATCTGATTGGACTGTAATATTGTTAAATATAGCATGACCATCATTATTTTATTATTACTAAGCCAGCTATATTAGACAATCCATGAAATGAGATCTGACTTCAGCCACCTAAGAGGATGAAGATGCATAAACAGGATAAAAATGAGAAGGGAAGGGGATTAATGTATTCTATTATTTGATTGGACTGAAATATTGTTGAATAATTATGGTATAAACATCATTATTTTATTATTACAAAGCCAGATATATTGTACAATCCATAAAAAGAGATCTGCCCACAGCCTTCTGGGAGGATGAATATGCAAAGATGAACAAAAAAAGGTTAAAAACGAGAAGGAAAGGAGAGTAATGTATTCTATTATTTCATTGGACTGAAATATTGTTAAATATGGTATAAACACCATTCATTTATTATCATTAAGCCAGCCATATTAGACAATCCATGAAATGAGAGCTGCCTACAGCCACCTAAGAGGATGAAGATGCATATAAACAGGATAAAAATGAGAAGGGAAGAGGAGTAATGTATTCTATTATTTGATTGGACTGCAATATTGTTAAATCTTCTATATTAATAAAAGAGAGTTGGTGTCTGTACGCTCGCTTATAACTGGAGAACGGCTGAGCCGATTTAGATGATTTTGGATTCGTTTGAATTGTTAAAGCACTGGTTAACATAATATGTATTAGAATATAAGAAAATCTTTTTTTAATTAATAGATAATTAGTAAATTAATGACCTAACCTATCAAACATGACATCCATTTTGATCCAGTCCAAACAATAATGCTCCTATAAGATCGATGTGTAGTTGAAGATGCTACAATATAGGCCTTCCAAAAGATGACCTCGGTGGCCTGTTGGTTAGCGACTCTGCCTTCCACGCAGAATTCGCGGGTTCGATTCCGAGACGTTTTGGCAACTTTCAGCATTGATTAATATTGATTATTATCCACTCGCTTTAAAAATTAGTATATTGCAGATTTCCTTTAATTTTCCATCAATAAAGCGAGTGGATATAGATATTTTTACTTCGTGACATTTTTTCGTGGAGGGGGGAGGGTGATATGAAGGGGAGACATTTGGGGGGAAGAGGTGGGTGACATGAAGAGGGTTATTTGAGGGTTACATGAAGGGGGACATTTGGGGAGTGACATTTTTGGGGAGGGGGTTACATGAAGGGGGCCAATTGGGGGAAGAGGGGGTGACATTTGGTGGGAAAGAGGGGGTTGACATGAAGGGGATTTGTGGGGGAATGTAGGGGGCATTTGAGGGATGACATTTATTTGGGGGTGGCATGAAGGGGGAACATTTATGGGTAGGAGAAGAGGGGACATTTGGGGGGTGAAGAGGGTGATGCGAAGTTCCTTGGAACAGCTAGTATGATATAAACATCATTATTTTATTATTACATAGCCAGCTATATTGAACAATCCTCAAAAATAGATCTACCCACAGCCTTCTGGGAGGTGAAAATGCAAAGATGAACAAAATAAGTATAGAAACGAGAAGGAAGGAGAGTAATGTATTCTATTATCTGATTGGACTGTAATATTGTTAAATATAGCATGACCATCATTACTTTATTATTACTAAGCCAGCTATATTAGACAATCCATGAAATGAGATCTGACTTCAGCCACCTAAGAGGATGAAGATGCATGAACAGGATAAAATGAGAAGGGAAGGGGAGTAATGTATTCTATTATTTGATTGGACTGAAATATTGTTATATATGGAATAAACATCATTATTTTATAATTACATAGCCAGCTATATTGAACAATCCATAAAAAGAGATCTAGCCACAGCCTGCTGGGAGGGTGAAAATGCAAAGATGAACAAAAAGTATAGAAATGAAGGAAGGAGAGTAATGTATTCTATTATTTTATTGGACTGAAATATTGTTAAATATAGCATGAACTTCATTATTTTATAATTACTAAGCCAGCTATTGTAGACAATCCACGAAATGAGATCTGACTTCAGCCAGCCAAGAGGATGAAGATGCATAAACAGGATAAAAATGAGAAAGGAAGGGGAGTAGTGTATTCTATTATCTGATTAGACTGAAATATTGTTAAATATGGTATAAACATCATCAGGGGCGGATTAAGAGGGTGGCGGGGGCGACCGTCCACTACTAAGATTGAAAATTTTGCTTTCCAATTACTTATCAAAAACTAATATGTATAGTTTCAGTAGTTTTATTATTATTAAAGTAGAGATACGTTAGTATTATTTTGTAACATATAAGGATATGTTACAAAACATATCCACAATCCACATATGAGGATTTAAATGGTTATATTGATTTAAAAGGAACGTAGAAAACATTGCTTCTACTCAACGTCGGCAGTGCCGGTCCAAGGAGGTTTTTTGGTACATGCGAGCCGTGGATTTGGCGCAAATATATAGAGCAGCGGTGCCAGGCCATCCAAATTTTTAAAATATTCATACAATATTTATTCTCAAATCAAAAATATTTATTTAGCATTGTACGATACAACATGAACAGTGTCAATATAAATGAAACAAAAACAAATTTTTGCTGGAAACAATTATCTATCAATATTGATAGTTCAAATTTATTTATAGAACAATTATTGATGGTTCAAATTTAAACAATAGCTCCTTAAATATTCTAGTTGCAGTTGCAATATTACTGTCTTCTTGATTACGAAAAAAAGTACCAATGAGCAGTCACTCACTAATATTAAAAACCTCTTCAATTCAAGTTCAGATGCCGTCCCTTCCTTTTGTCTGATGCTCGTTGGTAGTATGGTAGGCTCCCATACATAAGAGGGTCTTTTGGTAAAAAACCTCTATCCATGAATGCTGAGTACCATGAAATTATTAACATATTATTTCGAATCCATAATCCATAAGTTGGCTTCAAATCTCAATGTATCCAGATGGACTATTGAGGCTGTTTGTTTCATACTGAGGTTTTGTATTGAGGTTGACAGGTTGTTACATACTTTTCATCAGTGTGCGTGTTTTCATTTAAAAATTTGCTCATCTCATGTTAACTTGAACTTTTGATGTGATTTACACTGGAAAAATACTTAATTTTATAAAAATATCACATAATTTTAGTATTTATGTAAGAAAAACGTTGTAGTTTTAGAGCCTAGATTTTCGGTTTTTCACTCTTAATTGTTCAAAATTTTGGGGAGGCCCCGGACCCCCATGCCTGGGGGGTATTCCGCTTACCCCAGACCCCCGGAGACTGACCTTCCTAAACCGCCCCCCCCAAAATACAGACCTTAATCCGCCCCTGTATTAGGATAATTCTTTCATAATTTTTTCCCACTAGATAAAAATGTTTTATTCCTCTTTTTATATATTATTATTCATCTTTATAAATACAGTACAATCAACTCATAATTACATAAGTTGATTATTTTATTAGTCGGAGAAGAAAGAACATTTGGAGTTGAGTTCCGGATATATGACAACACTAAGACAATTCGTGCCTCTCTCACCATCATGTGCCTATAAGAGGATCCTCCAATTTATTTATTCATTGATACAATCACAAAACATAATTGTTACAATTATTGTATTGTCATTTGTAATAGCTTGTAATGTATAATATATTTGTGTAAATTCAATATTTGCAAATTAGGTTTGTAATATTCAATATTTTTAGAATAAATTATTTCAATTTAAATTTCAATGATGATGAACATAAGTCGAACTGACCTTGCGAATTGAAGCTGCCGGGATTGCAGTCGAGGTAACGTTTTGAGAAGTGCAGCAGAACGCGTTCCCGTTCCTGGGTCTCGCCCGACAGACTGAACTGCTTGAGGAACTTGCGCAGCGCCAGGTCGAGCGTGTCTCCCTGGAATACAAAGTACTTCAGGTACTCCTCGGCCACTGCTCGGCTGAAGTCATTGCTGCACAAACACAAACAATACAATCATCGACTGCACAAAATTATCAAATTCATTAGCAATAACGAGAACAAGGTATGTTTACATTTCGTAAGGTACAGTTCAGTTATGGTTGTCGGGTGATAGACAATACTGTATCATAGAGAAGCGATACTCTCTAGTAATACTAGAGAACTAGTATTAGTTCTGGTAGAACTAGTATGAGTTCTAGTAGAACTCTAGTAATACTCTCTTCTAATCTGTTCTCTGTGACTGTATTTTGTTGAGCTGTCATATTGAAATTTGTTCCGTACCTTATAATATTACTGCTAGTGTTTACAGCAGTTTGAGATTATCTCACGAAATACAAAGTGTCCCAAAAAATAGTGACTCCAATACTATTTCTTGCCAAATCTCACGATTACAAGCGTAATAATCCAGTACATACTGTCCACCGCTGGTAACTTGACTTCTGAAGTATGAGGGGGAGACGGGAGATAACACCCGGCGCCAGGCGTTCGATGTTTCTTTAAATACTCGGTAGTGTAACTACAAACCCTGCTAATCATTTTTCTGCTACATTCATTGGCGAAGGCAAATATATCATTGATAGAGTTTGTATTCTCACTGCCTTGTTTTCTGATGCCTTACGTCATGTCGCATTCCTTTCAGAAGTCAAGTTACCAGCGTTCAAGACAAGACAAGACGGAATTAGTCACGTTTAGTCACAGTAATTCACATACTCGCTTATGAAGCAGTACACACCGATGCAATGACTAAACAGTGTGTGCTGCTTCATAAGCATCTATGTGAAATACTGTGACTATACGTGACTAATCTCGTCTTGTATTGTTTTGACTAACCAGTATACGCCTAGCCTTATACACTGTTCACCGAAACCAGTCAGCAAATGTAACAGCTGAGTGAGCTTGTGTGGGTGTCTTTTATAAGTGTATTGCAAGAAGGCATGTTCACATTTCAGCGTATGCAACTAATCGCGTATTCAGCTGATACGGATTGAGAGCGAGAGAAATTTATCTGATCCTTCTAACTTGTCAGAAATCAGCTGTTTCAATAATAATTGATTTCGACACAATAATCAAAAGGCTTGAAAGTCTTAAAATACCTTTAAAGCCTTTAAAGACCTTTAAAGAAGACCTTTCAAAGAATAACTTTTAAAAGACCTTTTCAATAATCTGCGAGATTCAGCATTTGTAGGTTAAGTATTGTGTATCCGATTTATTCATTAGAAGAGTTTTTTACTCACATTTTAATTGGCAGGCTTATTTATGTTTTATTGACGTTGCTGATGACCGTAGTGTCCGATGGCAAGAAAATGGAATGTATCTAGCTATCTATCGGTGATCATATGCTCGTCGATCATATGTTTTCTGACAAGTTAAAAGGACCTGCTATAGTTATAACATAACTTTGACTCGGTTGTCCAGCTGTTTTCCGTTACACGCACGCACACTTTCTTTACGCGCACAAACTTTCCGTGAACAGACTACAGCATCGACTCACTTTTTACTAAGATGGCGGCTGACGTCGCTCTTCTTGAAGCCGTCGAGCGTGAAGAGGCGTTTGGCGAGGCGCTCGGCAGAGGGCAGGTCGACCGCCTTGGGACTGTAGTGGAAGCTGTGCAGCGACTCGACGTCGCTCTCGTCCAGATCGGTCGCGTGCGACGTGGCAGGCGACACGGCTCGCGCCAAAATCGCCGCGCCCTCTGTCAGCTGTTGCAGGCCTTCTTCGTCCATGTCTTTCAGCGTCTGCAATCACGTTATTCATTAGAAAAAAGAACAGATAGTATAGTAGGATCCTTTAAACTTGTCAGAAAAAATATGTTTGCTGGCCGCAGTACAATACTTAAATGAACTACAATCTCGCAGATTATTATTTTTAATAAGTTATTCTTCGGAAGGTCTTCTTTAAAAAGGTCTTTTAAAGGTCTTTAAGACTTTTAAGCCTTTTGATTATTGTGTTTAATTATTATTGAAACAGCTGATTTCTGACAAGTTAAAAGGATCGTGCTATAGCCTCTAATGTCCTCTATTATCACAATGGAGTTACGAACATAACCTTATCTCTTCTGAGGAGTAGCAGAAAGTGAAATAAGGTGTAGTACGATTATGTCGGCCATTATTCCAAGAGTGAGTAAACCTACTTCTACCCAAACCAACCTAAAAAACAAATAAATGTTGTATTTTACCGTGAATATTAACCATAACAGTTTTAATTTATACCGCAAAAGATACCATACACTTTCAAAACTCTTCATAAAAATTGAATTCAACATGAAGGCTTGAATTCAAATACAGTGCCAAATTTCACTCCCAGTGAATTCGGCCAATGAGAACTATAATACTGGATTTGGAAAGACACAGGTTGGAATTTTTCAAGAAAAATACGCATTACATGGGTATGAAATATTTCACAATGCTGCCTCTAGAATTGCAATCAATACAGGATATTAAAAAATTTAGAATAAAACTCAAGGAATATTTGTTATCACTGTCTCTGTACTCCCTACAAGAGTTTACAGATCTGACTGCAGGTTTATTACTGTTCTTTATTATTTTTTGTGTTTTGTTTATTTATATAAATATTGAAACTGTTCTCAATGTATCTGTACATGATTATGAATAAAGATGTTTTCAATTCAATTTAGCAAACATTAACAATATACAATGTACTGCAATTCAAAATGTATTTGTATCAGGTCTATCCACTCAAATACAGTAGGCTATATGCCTAAAATATTGACTTGAGGATGTTAAAAAAATCAAATCCCGGCAGCCAAATGTTTCACTTTAGATAGGCTTTGGACCGTGGCGAAGCGTGGTATACTTATTTGGTCATCGCCGGGTATATTGGCGATGACCAAATAATATACCCGATGACCTATAGGAAATATACCCGGCGATGACCAAATAATCATACCACGCTTCGCCACTACCTATGGATGGAATTACATCAATAAGTTCCGTCAGAAATACACAACCTTGATGGATCTGGCGTACAGGTGTTTGATAGGCACTTTCTAACGTCATTACTTCTCACAGCAGCGTGGCCTCAAAATCTACAGAGTTAACCTATATCAGGATGCTTTTAAATTGTCAGAAAACAGCTGATTGATGTACGCTCGTTTACTAACGTTAAATCAGCTGTTTTCTGACCAAGTTAAAAGAATCCTGCTATACCAGAGGAATTGAAAAAAACTTCTGATCACCTGAGTTCGCATACAGTATTACAAAAACATAGATCGTATAAAAGGAAGATCGTTCACTGGAGTGTTTCTCAATTTTATGTGATCTAAAGACGCTGAACTCAGTAATTTGGCATGACTTCAATTGCCAGTTGAAATTTATACAGAGTGTTTCAGAACTCCCTACCAATACTCTAGGGCATTGTTCCTGGGTAGACACCCTATCTAACTAGCATACTCAAGTTGTCCAGCACTCCTTAGTTACCTCATTAGCTGCCATTTTGTTTTTTCACTCATTATTTTTCTCTCAATAATGGTGGAACAGTTATTGCAGTGCATCCTGGGCACGGCTAACAACAATGTCTCTGTCTGCTTTGCATATGTTGTGAGCGATTTAAGAGTATTTTGTGTGAATTTTAAAGACATTAAAAAGGAGTTCAACTAACCTCCAGCGGCCACCTATCACTAAAGCTGCCATATCCCAGTCAATATTGGTCCAATCTTAACAAATAAGGTTTCAATTGATTTGTAATTAAATTTACTAAAAAAAAGTTATTCTTGTAAAATTTTCGTAATATCAACGGGTTTCGAGTTATTCAAGAATTAAAATTTTGAATGGCCGCCATTTTTTTTATGGATTTGAAAAATTGTCATAATTTTTTGTAGCTTTGTCTAGTTCTCATAAATGTTGATGCAGAGTTTCAATTCCATATGTTCCACCATTATTGAGAGAAAAAATAATGAGTGAAAAAAACAAAATGGCAGCTGTGTGAGTGACTAACGACTTTTGGACAATTTAAATATGATATTTAGATAAGGTTTCTACCCAGGAACAATGCCCTAGAGTATTGGTAGGGAGTTCTGAAACACCCTGTATTTCTAGTCTTTATAAAGCGATGAAATAAAGAGAATTGACGCACCTGGTAACCAGATTGGTCTAAAGCATTATTGGTTTGCTGCTGTTGTTGTTCTTCTCTCGAAGACAGTCTTAAACTTTGAAGTAACCTATTTTGTGAACCTAATGAGTCTTTCTCGGGGCCTTTCACCTGCAACAAACAAACAAAAATGTATTGAACACTGCTTTCAGAAATGTTGTAGAATTGTTTCATAATGAAATAATAACACAATATATTGTATTTTTATAATATTATTGTTATTAGATTATCATTGCTAGATCGTTGTGTTTTATATTTCTGAAAGAATACAGTATAATGTCTATAAGATTAAGCTTGAATGGATAACATGTTTTATATTTCTGTTAGGCTAGGCGTACACCGGTTAGTCAAGACAAGACAAGACGAAATTAGTCACGTTGAGTCACAGTAATTCACATAGTTGCTTATGAAGCAGCACATACTGATGCAATGACTACCACTGGTGGGTGCTTGCTTCACAAGCAACTGTGAAGTACTGTGACTAAATGTGACTAAATCTTGTCTAACCAGTGTACGCCTAATAATACAGTATGATGTCTATAAGATTGAAGGAATAACGAGTCAATATCAGATAAGTCCACAAACGCAGAGTTATTATCTGAAATCTTTCTGAATGATCAAAGCGATGAGAACAGGATTCATTGACAAAATTCTGACTATGATGACTAATTATCTGAAGTTTCGATATCATCTTTCTATAATCAGAGTCCATGATCATAGGTCATGAGTAATCATGTGGTTAAGTAACAAACATTCAAGACTGCTCTTGGATGGGTGACCGACACAAAAATAAGGAGGGGTGGAACCTACCCGTAAGGGTCTCCCCACCGATAAAAAGCCATACGATAAATAAATAAATTAATGATCATAGCATCTTATCTCATAGACTAAGGCTAGGAGTACATCGGTTAGTCAAGACAAGACAAGACGAGATTACTCACAGTACTTCACATAGTTGCTTATGAAGCAACACACACCGATTCGTCATTGCATCGGTGTGCCGCTCATGCGCAGCTAATGCTACGTGACCAATCTCGCCTTGTCTTGCCTTGACTAACTGGTACGCGCCCAGCCCAACTATGAGTTAGTCTATGGTCTTATCCATTCAATGGCCTGAATAAACAATAGTGTCCAAACACTACGTTCAGATATCTTCAAAATTAATTTTTCTATAGGTTTTTCATTCTAACGTTCATTCTTGTTCTTGAGTGATGCTAAACTAATAACTATAGCAGTAATATATTACACTAGGATAAAATAAAATAATTGCACTACAATCATTTTCAATTACAGAATGAAGTATTGTCATTCGAATCGGTATATTATCATACAATCACAATATACCTAGGAGACAAAAATTTCCAATTCCCAACGAAATGCACGTAAACTACAAATTTCTACAATAAAAATATTCAACTATCAACAGATTCAATAGATTATATTGAAAGTTTATGAAAACTACACTGAGACCTACATCTAATAAATTTCATAAAACTTATGCAAATGTTTTCAAACAGAGTATGTTTTTAACAATACTCATACTAAATGGTTCCTATTTTTGCATGGTTATTCTTGAATGTTTTCATTTCAAGTTTAAATTAGTTGCTATTTTGATTAACGGTAGCCGGAGTCTGCTGCTCAGCCGCAGAAGCGAAAATTATTTTAAAAGCTTATGTAGGCATCACGACAGCAAAAAAATTTGTTGATGAAATAACTACCTTGAATAACATTAAGGCCGTGTGCCGACGGAGCAACTGCTATCTGACTGCAGTCGCCAACCCAGCGTTGCCAGATACCATTGGCTGATAGGTTAGATTACCCGATTACCCGAAAAACAGCCAAATGTTATCTGGCAACGCTGGGTTGGCGACTGCAGTCAGATAGTACAGGGTGACGCATAAAGAACGGATGTTTTTCAAAGTGTTATAAGAAAGTTGATTTTTATCATACATTCATCTTCCTTACACCAAAATACTAAGTAAATAACCCAATTTGAGAATTTGTATGAAAAACTCCAAAACACTTGAGTATTTTTTTAAAATTACATAGGAAAGATGGAGCCCTTAATGCGTCAATGCTCATTAAAAGCCTCAAATTGGTCCTCAACTTTTGATACAGCAGCAATTCTTTCATGTATTGCAGTATTCAAATCTTTAATTGAACGATATTTACGACAGTAAACTTGATTTTAAGTAAAGAAGAATCACATGCCAATAAGCTCGATTCAAAACTCTGCTAAAGCTCCGTTGAACGACGATTGCAGATTTATTCTATTGGAAATGTTGCTCAACAGCGAATACGCGATTTTTCAAGGTCAATTGCGCCACTGTTACTAAAACTGGATACTTCAATCTACAAAATGGTGTCGTTCTGCGGTCACAGACAGCTCCACTCCACTGATATTATCCTACTCAACGCCATCCATTCTTTTTGTGCCACTCTGTAGTTGCTCCGTGGGCACACGGCCTAACACAGACTAAAACGTTAATCATTCAACCAAATAACGCATAATGTACTGAAACTAATGAATTAAAATACTCAAATTTATGATAATTTATACACTAAACTATTTGAACTATGATCAAATTAATACACAAACTAAGGGCCGCTTTCCCCAACGCTGCTTAAGCAATACATCTGGCTTAAGCCTCATTCGGAGAATAAGAAAAGTATAGCAGGATCCAATTAACTTGTCATAAATCAGCTGATCGACGAGCATAATGATCACAATACTTAACCTACAAATGCTGAATCTCGCAGATTATTGAATAGGTCTTTTAAAAAGTTATTCTTTGAAAGGTCTTCTTTAAAAAGGTATTTTAAAGACTTTAAAGGTCTTTAAGACTTTCAAGCCTTTTGATTATTGTGTCGAAATCACTGTTTAATTATTACTGGGTCAGCTGATTTATGACAAGTAAATTGGATCCTGCTATATAGAAAACAAATTGAGCGTCAGCTGATATTACTTAAGCAGCGTTGGGGAAAGCGGCCCTAAGATGATCACCTGTATAACTATCCTATAGTCGGCGGGAAGCATACTGTGCTGGTCCTTGGGCTGTACGTGATTGTTGTTGTTGGCTGGTGATCCGTTGGGCTGCGCAGCGCCGTGTCCGTTGTGCTGCTGCTGCGGCTGCGCAGTTCGTGCTGCGTTGCCGCTGCGCACCTTGCTGGTGTTCTCGCTGAGCAGCAGCGTTGAGTCGCTGTCGCTCGGGTCGCTCACCTCCATCACCAGGTCCCTTGCGTTCAGAATTTCGCAGTTCTCGTCCTAAACCACACATCGAGACAAGCGTAAGTATCGATAATCGAATGTCGATATTTTTATACAATTTATTGGAATCGGTCAAGTCCTTAGACCACGTATAGAATAGACACGGCCTATGCTATAAATGTTGAAGCAAACATGAATTGGCTGATTAGGGGCAAATCATTATAGTCGAAACTATACGAGCGTTCTTTACAGGCTACATTAACAGTACTATATCATGTACAGCAGGATTATTCTAACCTGTCAGAAAACAGCTGATTTAATATCAGTAAACGAGCATACATCAATCAGCTGTTTTCTGACAATTTAAAAGAATCCTGCTATACTACTGTATAGTACATAAACCATGCGACGGCCCTTGAATTTATAGTGTAGTCGTGCATTAAGTATCTCAACAGCTGATATAATCTTGTCTCTCTCGCACAGTTCACTCCCTCTCACTCTCTTTTAGGGGCAAGAACAGTAGAGATGTTTGCTTCAAAGACTTCTTATGTGAAGCTAGGGAAGACCGTGTCTATTCTGTACATGGTCTAAGGTTAAGTCAATACAGTAGTAGTTTACGGTAGCATTATGTATTATGTTTAGTAGTAGCACAGACAATAGAATAATAAGAATAAGGTATGAATAAGAATATGTTGTATATGAATAAGAATAAAAATAGATATACCTGTATATCTACCTAAATAGATATAGTCTATTGTTTTAACACTAGAATTGGCGACATGCAGTCAAATTTTACTGTAAATAACATAAATGTTACTACAGTCCAGTGAGTAACATTTATGTTATTTAGAGTAAAATTTTACTGCATGTCGTCAATTCTAGTGTTAAAACAATAGTGTTAACTTCGCAGTTCGTTATGGATCCAAAAATTCAAAAGATATAGTCTGTTCAGGGAAAGGAGAGACGATGTAAATAAACATGTGCTTGCGAGAGTCTAGCAAGGAGCAACTAGACCGATTCACAGTAGAACTACTGAAATAATATCATTATTATCTGCAATACGTGATTCCAGTCTGACCTTGAATGAACTTATTGTGAACTAGAATTGGACAGAAATTTTATCGATAACAGCTGTTAGTCATCGCTTGTATCCGCATATATTTGAAAACATACTATAGTTGTTTCTACTTCAGTAAAATATACTAAAACATACTTCAATGTTGAGTTAATCCTATATACAGAGTGGCGCAAAAGTCACTGGACAGTTGGTTAAAACAATAACATATTTATTTGAAATTACCTTCCATCACAAACAATACTTACAATTATTTGTTATGTTCAAATTGTTTTCCTTCTTCATTGATGATACATCTTTGAATTCTTTCTGGAACACTTCTGTTACATACTCTATTGTACTACGTCTTACTGTTATTTTTTCTTCTTTTAACCAACTGTCTAGTGACTTTTACGCCATTCTGTATATTCAATGTGGAATAGACAACATTGTTTTCATTATTTTACCTACTAATGCTGAAATTTCTATTATTTTCAACTATCATAATGTAGGATTTGAACAAGTATAATAGGATTCATTCAATTTTACGGATGGCATTAGATAGATATATTTTTTTGCAATCGAACTCTACGGTCATCAGCAACGTCAAGACATAATATATTTCTATCTATCTATCTAATGCCATCCGAAAATTAAATTATTCTAACAATATATATTTTTAATCTACATGAATAGAGTGAATAATCTAATCTAACCTGTATTCACACTCATAATACTCGGTTTAGAGATAACATTAGAGGTGAGAGTCATAGTTCTGCTCTTTATGCAAGTGGAGTGAGAAATTTAGGAGTACAACTGTTCAATGCTTTACCGGCCTCACTGAGGTCTCTCCCTCTCAAAAATTTCGGAGAAGAATTGAAGAGATAGATGGAAAGCTGTTGTTTTTACTCAATCCAGGAGTTTAAAGACTATTATAGAGGATGAAGTATTACCGAATGGAAGAAAAAATTGACAAATCCAGATGCCCCTGTGATGGGAGGCCAGTGGGTGCTGAGAATAGCATCCACTATCTATCTATCTATCTTTTCTATCTATCTATAATCGTCTCCGGTGCACCGGTGCTAATATTTTGACTAACCTGTATTCTAAAATACAAGCAACTTAACGATATTGTACTTGATTCAACAATGCTTCATCTCTCTACTCATAAGCAATCACCATACTCCTCACCGGTCCTAATATTTTTACTAACGATTACGATTAGCCTATGCTAGTAGGTATAAATTTTTGCCAGTAATGACATAGCCCCCTTTAAACTACATGGCCGCGGCCTTCAATGTGACAACCTCGCAGTCCCGGCTGGTTTCATTATAAAAAACACTACAAACACATGACTTATAAAACATAATTATGACCAATTTGCATTGCTCATGCAAGCCGATGCAGCGACGTTGTCACATTGAAGGCCGCGGCCATGTAGTTTAAAGGGGGCTATGGTAATGACCATAATCCTCAACGGTCCTTACAACTAACCTATGCTAGTAGGTATCGATGCCTACCTGGAAGTCGGGCGACGATATGTTTGAGATGGCCTCGGACTGGGAGAGGTCGGTGGTGGGTATGAGGGGGTGGGAGTGGGAGGAGGGCGGCTTGTGCGGGTGGTCCGAGTCGGACGACATGACCGACGAGGAGACGGAGGTGGGGGAGGCGGGCGAGTGCGGGTCCGACGAGAGGGTGGTGGTGGTGCGCGACGACCCCGACGATGAGTCTGCAATCAAAATTAGAACAAATAGGTATAGCAGGATCCTTTTAACTTGTCAGAAAACATATGTTTCAACGAGCAATAGGCTACTTAACCTACAAATGCTGAATCTCGCAGATTATTGAAAAGGTCTTTTAAAAAGTTATTCTTGGAAAGTTCTTCTTTAAAAAGATCTTTTAAAGACTTTAAAGGTCCTTTAGACTTTCAAGCTTTTTGATTATTGTGTCGAAATCACTGTTTAATTATTACTGGATCAGCTGACTTATGACAAGTTAATTGGCTCCTGCTATATGTAACTTATACTTCTTCAGCCGTGTGTACACGATCAAATTTTTAATCAAAATCTATTGCAGTCAGCTTGAATCGAACAGCTGATTGGGTGAGTAGTACCATAGCCCCCTTTAAACTACATGGCCGCGGCCTTCAATGTGACAACGTCGCTGCATCGGCTTGCATGAGCAATGCAAATCGGTCATGTGTTTTATAAGTCATGTGTTTGTAGTGTTTTTTTATAAATATAATTTCATAATGAAACCAGCCGTGACTGCGAGGTTGTCACATTGAAGGCCGCGGCCATGTAGTTTAAAGCAAGGTATGTAGAGTTCCAAGGTAGGCCAATCATGTCGTTTTTGAGGTCGACCGGCCGTGACGAGTAAATACGTCATCGCGTGCCCACTAGTAATGCACTCTGCAGGGCAAAATATGAAACGTGTTTTTAAACTTATTCAGATGTTACCCAGTTGATTAGCAAAACAAAATAATACTTCACTAATTGTGCCTTGTAATTGATTATCTCTTTTTTGATGAATTGTATCATAATTAAAATTTACAAACAATTTCGATTACTGCTATGTTGGCTATTTTTGGTTCAGAGCTTCATATTAGGCCTTCCATTTAAAATATTCGAAATTCCTTTAGTGTTTTCTAGAAAATGTCTCATAACCTAGATTTGGATTGTTTTCATAGCTAATGTAAATTTAAAAGGTACAGTTTTCGGCGTAAGCCTGTTGTACCTTCCGTTAAATATCAATTATTGTAAAATACTAAATAAATATTCACTGTAGTTATAATTAGGATTCATTCACTGTAATTGAAACAAATTATTAATTAATCGAAATAAGCATCAACTTTACTAGGCTTTCCATGTTGTGCTAGAGATTTGTAATAATTTCAAATTCTCAGAAATCAGCTGGAAAATCTGAATAGTTGAAGTTTACTGTTCAAGCAAGGCGTGATATTACAAAAAAATTATATTAAATGATTTCTTATTATTATTGTAGATATTTGATCACAATAATTATTTTTATTGCATCATTTTAATTTATTATTGTTATCTGACAATCTATAAGATAGAAATTTGAAAATTTTCATTTTTCCAAAAACCATCTGGAAAGATTTGAATACTAGATATAGCAGGAGCCAATTAACTTGTCATAAGTCAGCTGATCCAGTAATAATTAAACAGTGATTTTGACACAATAATCAAAAGGCTTGAAAGTCTTAAAGACCTTTAAAGTCTTTAAAAGACCTTTTTAAAGAAGACCTTTCAAAGAATAACTTTTGAAAGGTTAAGTATTGTGATATTGCTCTTTGAGACAGCTGATTTCTGACAAGTTGAATTGGATTCTGCTATAAGTGATGAGTCTTGAATATAGATATAGGGCATTATGTTAACCCGGGCACTGATTGACGTCATTATAGCAAGACTAATCGGGAAAAATTGGACTGCTGGGCTCTTATGGGGATTGGCCAACCTTAGGTCTCTACTAACCTTGGTTTAAAGGGGGCTATGGTAGTACACTAAATAGATAACCATATCTGTTTATATGGGTCGGTCATGATTTAATAACTGAACAAATTAGATTTTTGGTACTTTTAATTTATTGGCTGTCGAATTGACCAGAAACATTTTGAAAGTTTACTTCAAACACACTCCAAGCATTGAGAAACAACAACAAGCATGGATGTACAAGCAGTAAACTATAGTTCGAATAAAACTAGTTGTCACTTGGCCTGGTGCTCAAGAACCACTGACTCACTAGAAACGTTTTTGTCAGAAAGTTCTATGTCCGAACAGCTGACCATTTTACCAATGATGCTAACATTGAATCAAATAGTCAGCTGTTCGGACATCGGACTTTCTGACAAAAACGTTTCTAGTGAGTGGTTCTTGAGCACCAGGCCAAGTGACAACTAGTTTTATTCGAACTGTAGACGGCTCATATCATGATTTGCCGCAAATAACAGTCCGTATCTAGTGTATGGGTACTTGCGCAAGTTTGCATCCAATATGATCTTACCTGAGCCAGCTGATCGTATGTCGGTACTAAAAACCAAGGCTTCGTTTGCCCTATCTTCAAAATGTTAAATTCAGCAAATTTACACGTCTTTTTCTCAAAAACTGCATACTACCGCGTCCTCTCCTTCGTTTCATTGTACATTCATCTTGAATTCTTTGTAGTTTCATAACCCCAATTTATTTAATGGCATGGCATTATTTAACACTGAATTAGAACCGAAGTACAAACTTTCAATCTGATATGCATGCCATTGAATAATTGAATGCTTTGAAATAATTAGCTGATAGTATTGCAGCTTCAAAGAATTGAAGATAAATATGCAATGACGCTCAGAAGAGGACGCGGTGGCTTGCAAAGCTTGCAGTTTTTTTTTCAAGAAAAATACATACGAACTTGCTGAATTTAACATGTAAAAGATATGAAAGATCGAATTCTCTATCTCCAGTAACTACCGTTACTTCCAGGGTTCTGACATCTAAGGGACTGGAAGTAAGAGAAATAAGGGGAGTAGGATGTCGGCCATTTTGTGGACGTACCTTTGGCGCTGTATTTGAAAACATCTACATAACTTCTCCCCAAACCAGCCTAAAAAACACAAAATCCGACAAAAATGTTGTATTTTTCCGTAAATATTAACTATATTCTCTCAACGGTTTTGATTTATACCGCAAAAGATACCATAAACTTTCAAAACTCCATGAAAATTAAATTTAACATGATGGCTCTGAATTCAAATACACCGCCAAAAGTAGGTCCATAATAATGGCTGACATTGGTCCAGAGTGTATTCGGCCAATGAGATCGCGCCACACAGCCAATGAGATCGAGACACAGCATGGCCATCTTTAGACAAAACTCAAGAAGGCCATGACACAGGCTTCGCCCTTTTTTAACATAGGGAAGATACAACACTTCCACTCCTTCTATGACAGCCCCCTGCTTGCTACTGCACATGATCCTGTCGTGTAAACTATCTTGTATTCTATTTCAATAGAAATAGAACTTCAAATTCACTTCTTAATTCAATTTAATTTTGATTTTAGTTTTTTATTTTATTGTTTTTAAAGTTTTAATATTTTAAATTTAATTTAGAATTGAATTTAAAGATTGATTTAATTCATTTGGCTTCTAATGAATTATCAATTCATTATTTGCTTTTCAAATTCTTTTTAAATGCTGCAGAAGCCTAATGCATTTAGTTTAAAATTTTTGTTACTTCTACCGGCGCACAAGATTATCTTTTGCCGGTAGTGCCATATTAATTGTTAACAATACTGTTGATGGTTTAAAATTTATTCTCAAGGTAATTATTATTATTATTTTTTTTTTTGTATGTTATGCTAATGTTGTACCAATTTTACTTTGTATTGTTAACCAATATTATTGTTGTATAATTTATTTTTTGGCAATTAAAAAAATATTGATTGATTGATTGATTTACTTGGTTTGTTACCTGAGGACGAGGTGTGCTGTGCGGTGTTGTAGGTCCATATGGGGCGGGGGTCGCTGTCGTCGGCGGCGGCGTCGCAGTCGGGCCTGGTGTCGAGCAGCGTGTTGAGGGAGGAGGTGATGTCGTCGTCGATGTCAATGGAGACGGCCGACATCGACGTGTCTTTGGTGAACTGCAGCTGGTCCTCCGAGCGCGATGTGCGCACCACATACGACGACGTCGGCGCCGCTGCCGCCCCCGCCGCCCCCGCTGCTGTCGTTGCTGCTACGCTCGGCGTCGGTGATGTACCTGCCAACAATCGAAAGCTTGAATATTGAAAACTTATCAAAGTTCAGTTAGTTTAGTTTAGTTTTTCACTACATCCCAAACATCCACAAAAGTAGACAGAGGATGGGTCAATATTATTATTACTAGAGCCCGGATGTTAGGCAAAATGCCTTAATTTTGCCTATTCTGCCTTTTTTGGGTGTTGATGCCTATTTCAATATCAATAGCTTATTTCATCCTATAGTATATTATTTTAAATATTTAAAAAAGTATTAGAATACTGGAAAAAAATCCAGAGTGCATATAAGAATGTGAACATGAGAATAAGTCTATGAATCTCTAGAGAAGATAATATTACATTTGCGAATTCCCCAATGCAGGCTACAATAATATCCTTGAGCCCATAAAATGAAGCTTTTTGTAGTCGGTAGTCGTCTATTTATAAACAGAGAAAGCATGAGTGTGCTATAGGCTACGAGAACCTTAAAAATGAATAAATAATGTTTATTTCAATCCATGAATTAACATAATTAATTTTGTCTAACGGAAGTTTTGCAAGAATAAAGCTAATATTCAATATTTTATCATTTGAAGGTAACCCTTTTATTAAATCTAGCTTCAGTTCAAATACAATAGTGTGCTTCAGATATGCAACAGTAACAACAGTTGACGTAGAAAGGTCTTTCTTCATACTGGAAAATATTCTTTCAGAAATAAAACCAAATTTAGAGTAAAAAAAACTTCAAGGAAAACATATTAATCATGTACAACCAGTAGAATATAAGTTTTTCAATTTTCTTGTATTATTTTTTCACATAAATATATAGAATACACTATGCCTTTTTTCGATTTTAAAGTGCCTATTTTTGTGTTTTAGTGCCTTTTTGCCTGCCTATTTCAAGTATTATAAATGCCTGAACATCCGGGCTCTAATTATTACTATAAAATAATACCATATTTTGGAGTTTCATAAGACTAAAACCTAATCACACGAATTAACCGACCTCAATATTACAGATAACTAAGCAGTCAAGTTATAAAACTCATTTACCGTATAAAATGGTCTAGTAACTAGCCAATCTCTAAGTTTAATTTTGAATATTTTGTGGTTTTCCTCTTCTTTTAATTCAGGTGGCAAGGCATTATATATTTTTGGACCGCTAAACTGAGGTGACTTCTCAAATAAAACAGTTCTATGTGAAACAGAAGAAATCATATTAGAGTGGCGAGTTTTCAATGAAAACTCTACGATGCTGTCAAATATCACTGGATTTATTAAAGAAATTAACAAACATGTTTCAGCATCGTTGTGCCATCTTCAGTGTACTAAAATATTAGTTTATGCAAAGGTTGTATTAAATAAAATATTATTGCACTAATATACAGTTTTTTCTAAATACAGTACAATGAACTCTAGTGGCACGCCTGTATATTCCAATTGTGAATATCATTAGTACAGTACTCACTTTTGTACAGCTCGTGAGTTCTAGCTTGACCTATAGCCTACTAATCGGTGTGTGTTGCTTCATAAGCAACTATGTGAAGTACTGTGACTAAACGTGACTAATCTCGCCTTGTCTTGTCTTGACTAACCGGTGTACGCCTAGCCTAATATAACACAGTGTTATATCCCTTTCCAAAGATGTTTCAATTCCTTCCTCCCCTAAACATTGTTTCTGAGTTCACCCCAGCGCTCCAACTCCACAAACTTACGATAACTGTAATGAGTATTGCCGTTGAATAATTCTATTCTAATAATTTTCATTTCAATACTTACCAATAACTCTGATTCTCTATTATTCTAAACTCTCAATAATTTTCTAAAAATACTTCTGACCGACAATGTACCGTATCAATTTTTTCTCCACCTCTTTTTTTTGTTCCTCTACCGGAGGAATCAAGAAATACTCTTCATGTTGGATAACAAGAGAATAAACAGAAATAATGATAAAAATATTTTATTGAACGAAATTCCCAATTAATAATGCTATAAAATACTCTGAAGACTTCCGCTACTGCGAATATTGTCAGCAGAATAATAGCTAGTAAGGAAATTCGATGAACGCTGCTGTACAAAAAACTTTTTCCTTGGCGGGAATCGAACCCAGCACCCGATTGCTTAGCTATTATTCTGTTGTCAATATTCGTAGTAGCGGAAGTCTTCAGAGTATTTTATAGCATTATAAATATTGGGAATTTCATTCAATAAATTATTATAATTTAGAAAGCAATTGAATAGCTGCAATATCCCATCTCCTTCTATCTTCATAAATAATCTTCCCTATTCATTCTTTCCTCCCCGCTTCTCTTCCTTCCTCTATCAGAGAAATCAAGAGCTACTCTTTCTGTTGGATAGCGAGAGTAAAAACTGACCAGCAGACGACGTGGTCTTGCCATGATGGTGGTGATGGTGGTGTCGTTCCGATTCGATGGGACTGGTTGGCACTGAGTTGTGTTTCTGATGGTGGTGGTTGTTGTGGTGATGGTTGTGGGCGTTGTGATGGTGGTGGTGATGGTGCTGGTGGTGGGGCGGGTGGTGGTGGTGTAGGCTGTCCACCTTCTTCTGTTTGGGCAGCAGCGAGCTTTGCGCGGTGCGCGACAGCTTCAGTACGCGATCGCCCGTCATTAGAAAAGCCTCGCACCTTGCAACACACACAAACAACAAACACATCAAACAAGAATCTCTCATCTCACACACAGCTGATTTAGGTGTGCATTGGACTATAGCAGGAGCCAATTAACTTGTCATAAATCAGCTGATCCAGTAATTTCAGTAATTTCCAGTACAGTAATTTAAATTAAACAGTGATTTCGACACAATAATCAAAAGGCTTGAAAGTCTAAAGAACCTTTAAAGTCTTTAAAAGACCTTTTTAAAGAAGACCTTTCAAAGAATAATTTTTTAAAAGACCTTTTCAATAATCTGCGAGATTCAGCATTTGTAGGTTAAGTATTGTGATATTGCTCTTTGAAACAGCTGATTTCTGACAAGTTGAATTGGATTCTGCTATATTTGTTTCTATAGAGAAGACGATCATATGATCCAAATGTTGCTTATTGCTCCGGTGTACGAGCTGCCTAAAGCCCGGTCTAGACGCAACGATAAGTTTGTCAAACTTATCAGGATTATTTTAAATTGTCATAAAACAGCTGATTTAACGTTAGTAAACGAGCGTACATCAATCAGCTGTTTTCTGACAAGTTAAATAGATCCTGCAAAAGTAAGCTCGTTTACTGACGTAAAATCAGCTGTTTTATGACAATTTAAAATATTCCTGAAAAGTTTGAACAAACAGTTTGACAAACTTATCGTTGCGTCTAGACCGGGCTTTATGTGGGCATCACCACAGCAAAAACAAACTTGTGAAAATGAGCTACTGGTACTAGAAAAACATAAACACAAAACAGGCATATCTGTACAAAAAGTCATATGTTTATGTACAGTCATGTGTATAGCAGGATTCTTTTAAATTGTCAGAAAACAGCTGATTGATGTACGCTCGTTTACTAACGTTAAATCAGCTGTTTTCTGACAAGTTAAAAGAATCCTGCTATATGTCAATTTTCAATACAAAAGAAAGCTTTTAGCCCAGGCAAATTAGACTTCTAGGTCCTAAAAAATAACATAAGGCTGGAAGTGATCTCAAATCACTTTGGGCATCCCAAAGAAGGCTAATATGAGTTTGCGACGGATTCTGAGTGCCGCGTAATATAGGGTGCCCAAGAAACCTCGAAATTTTGGTTCCGTTTCTAGTTATCTTCAATTTACGTGGAAACTAAGCGTCGGGCAGAAAAACTCATTTCACCTTTTTTCTAGTAAATAAAATTTCCAAGAGATTGGTGCCTAACTCATTTCTCTAAGTTCAATATCTACCGAGTTATGATTTTTCAAAAAAAGGGTAATTTTTGGAGAGAAACTGAAATTCAAGCATTCTAAGTTTTTGATTGTTCATATCTTCCGTATGATGTATTAGAATTGTGTGAATCAAAATCCCTCTGGAGATAATTTTCTTCTCTACAATTTTAGACCAAGTAGGCCTTCTTATCTTGTCTACTATTTGAGCTAGAGCTGTTAACAAAATTCCTTGCATTTCAAAAAGGACCATATTTTTGGTGTTGAAGTCTAACACACGTTTCTATGTACTTCTATTGAAGTATCCTATTAGAATATTGTTTCTTAGATCATTCTCCCTCAGAATATCTACTTTGCGGCTCCAAAAATGAACTTTTTTTAGAAGTAGGAGGTAAGAAAGGACCCTTCAAGGATGATAAACTGAGGACGCCCCTAACTTTCCTATAAGTGAACGGATCTTAACAAACAATAGCTCATTGTTTTCAGCTCATTAAGGCGGTTCAAATTCATATATCATATGTTAAATTCGGTCAAAATTAAAAAAAATTGTGCCCGAAGAGTCCTTTGACTCTATTCCCATATACCGAGAATAATGCTATTTTATGTTTTCAAATACATCTACCTTGAATGCCGTTGATGATAAAAAATTGTATTAGGTCTCAAATTGTAGAACAGAATCTCGTCTTTCATTTGCAATCATTTGCGACCAGAATATTGCATTCTCAAGTTGAAAACATTTGGTTTTGTAAGTCGAAAAATCATCAGAATTCTTCCCTTGTTCATGTTTAGATCAAATTTTCACCTCACTAAAGGAGTTGAATGGGTAGTTGAGCTAATTATACGCGTAGAGAATAAAATTTCCTACAATTTGAGCCCAGATACATGTTCTTTACTTCCATTAATCCCAATTTAGAAGCCAACTAGTAACAGCAAAATAATGAAAAAACGTGAAAAATAGTTTTCTCATCTTTTTAGATTGCATGTACTCAACTTGAGAATGCGATATTCTGGTCGCAAATGATCGCAAATGGAAGAGGAGATTCTGTTCTACAATTTGAGACCAAATATAATTTTTTATCATCAACGGCATCCAAGATAGATGTATTTGATGTCCTTTGACTTTATTCCCATATACCGAGAAGAAGGCGATTTTTTGTTTTCAAATACATCTATCTTGAATGCCGTTGATGATAAAAAATTTCATTTAGTCTCAAATTGTAGAACAGAATCTCCTCTTCCATTTGCGATCATTTGCGACCAAAATATCGCATTCTCAAGTTGAGTACATGCAATCTAAAAAGATGAGAAAACTATTTTTCACGTTTTTTCATTATTTTGCTGTTACTAGTTGGCTTCTAAATTGGGATTAATGGAAGTAAAGAACATGTATCTGGGCTCAAATTGTAGGAAATTTTATTCTCTACGCGTATAATTAGCTCAACTACCCATTCAACTCCTTTAGTGGGGTGTAAAATTGATCTAAACATGAACAAGGGAAGAATTCTGATGATTTTTCGACTTACAAAACCAAATGTTTTCAACTTGAGAATGCGATATTCTGGTCGCAAATGATTGCAAATGAAAGACGAGATTCTGTTCTACAATTTGAGACCAAATACAATTTTTTATCATCAACGGCATTCAAGGTAGATGTATTTGAAAACAGAAAATAGCATTATTCTCGGTATATGGGAATAGAGTCAAAGGACTCTTTGGGCACAAAATTTTTTAATTTTGACCGAATTTAACATATGATATATGAATTTGAACCGCCTTAATGAGCTGAAAACAATGAGCTATTGTTTGTTAAGATCCGTTCACTTATAGGAAAGTTAGGGGCGTCCTCAGTTTATCATCCTTGAAGGGTCCTTTCTTACCTCCTACTTCTTAAAAAAGTTGATTTTTGGAGCCGCAAAGTAGATATTCTGAGGGAGAATGATCTAAGAAACAATATTCTAATAGGATACTTCAATAGAAGTACATAGAAACGTGTGTTAGACTTCAACACCAAAAATATGGTCCTTTTTGAAATGCAAGGAATTTTGTTAACAGCTCTAGCTCAAATAGTAGACAAGATAAGAAGGCCTACTTGGTCTAAAATTGTAGAGAAGAAAATTATCCCCAGAGGGATTTTGATTCACACAATTCTAATACATCATACGGAAGATATGAACAATCAAAAACTTAGAATGCTTGAATTTTAGTTTCTCTCCAAAAATTACCCTTTTTTTGAAAAATCATAACTCGGTAGATATTGAACTTAGAGGAATGAGTTAGGCACCAATCTCTTGGAAATTTTATTTACTAGAAAAAAGGTGAAATGAGTTTTTCTGCTCGACGCTTAGTTTCCACGTAAATTGAAGATAACTAGAAACGGAACCAAAATTTCGAGGTTTCTTGGGCACCCTATATTACGCGGCACTCAGAAACCGTCGCAAACTCATATTAGCCTTCTTTGGGATGCCCAAAGTGATTTGAGATCATTTCCAGCCTTATGTTATTTTTTAGGACCTAGACCCTTTTTTTGGTCTAATTTGCCTGGGCTATTTGTACAAAAGCATTTGTGTGCAACTTGATACACAATCAGTTTCTTGATGCTATTTTTGTACACTTGACGATATTCAATTGCATGGTTTCTGACCGTATTGTGTTGAATAAATAGATATATTACAATGAGATGAAAATGGAAAGGTTGCATACAACAGTACAAGAATAAGCTATTTTTATAGCTGTTCTATAGTCCGATTCACGTCAAGAAGTCAGCATTGTTCATATGAGGAGCATTGATGCCAAGTCTCATTGAGAGAGAAAGAGAAAACTGCACCAAACGTGTTTGTTGGGACTGTGTGCGACAACAATGCACAGTGCGGCAACTATGCACAGTGCGAATAGGATAGAGACATCAGCAACTGCCTTGTGCTGAACAAGGATAGCAAACTCCCATCTAAGCAATGCTGACTTCTTGACGTGAATCGCACTATAGTGTTTGACCAAGCCAAGTGACAACTTGTTTTATTCAAACCGCACTATAGTGTTTGGCCAAGCCAAGTGACAACTTGTTTTATTCAAACTGTAATGTTACACTACCATAAATAGCAAACAACAATATTAATCAATGATTGAATAAATTGAATAAGTCAATATTTGTTGTAGTAGAAGTCTTCGGATCCAGCTTTCTTAGGATTTTTGTTTTTCTGATTATTATGATTGACAAGTATAGCACAATCCATTTAACTTGTCAGAAATCAGCTGTTTCGGTAATAATTAAACAGTGACTTCGACACAATAATCAAAAGGCTTAAAAGTCTTAAAGACCTTTAAAAGACCTTTTTAAAGAAGAACTTTCAAAGAATAAGTTTTTAAAAGACCTTTTCAATAATCTGCGAGATTCAGCATTTTGTAGGTTAGGTGTTGTGATATTGCTGGTCAAATCATTTGATCATCAAATTTTCTGACAAGTTAAAAGGGACCTGCTATATCTGG
Source organism: Laodelphax striatellus (assembly GCA_017141395.1). NCBI lineage: Eukaryota > Metazoa > Arthropoda > Insecta > Hemiptera > Delphacidae > Laodelphax > Laodelphax striatellus. Next base: position 47,484,369 of record CM029530.1, read on the forward strand.
GTTGCGTTTTAATGTAGTTGTTTCTTTGAATTTTCGTTACTGCAACTATTATGATTGAATGGTGTACCTGGGTTGCGTTTTGTTGTAGTGATCGTCGCCGTTGCTGCGCGTGACATCCTCCAAGGACGGCGGATGCCTGAGGGGCGCCGGCTGCGGGGGTGCACAGGGGCAGGCGCCGCCATTGGAGGAGGCCAGCGTGTCGCAGTCGACAGCCTCGTCCTGCTCCTGCTGCTGCTGCTGTGACGACAGGTAGTTACGTACCTTCGCCTTTACCACCGGATCTGGCACAAATCACAATTCAAATAACCAACACAAACATCCAGAATAAGATTATTTTAGAGATCACCATGAGTTTGATACAAAAATATATAAAGGGTGTTTCAGAACTCCCTACCAATACTCTAGGGCATTGTTCCTGGGTTAAAATTTAAAGACAATTTAAATTCCTGTGAATTTTAAAGACAGTAAAAAGGAGTGCGAGTGACCTCCAGCGGTCACCTATCACTAAAGCTGCCACATCTCAGTCAATATTGGTCCAATCTTAACAAATAAGGTTTCAATCGATTTGTAATTAAATTTACTAAAAAAAGTTATTCTTGTAAAATTTTCGTAATATCAACGGTTTCCGAGTTATTCAAGAAACAAAATTTTAAATGGTCGCCATTTTGTTTTTGGATTTGAAAAATTGTCATATTTTTTTTGTAGCTTTGTCTCGTTGTCATAAATGTTGGTGAAAAGTTTCAATTTCATATGTTTCACCATTATTGAGATAAAAAAAAATTAGTGAAAAAAAACAAAATGGCAGCTGTGTGAGTAACTAAGGACTTCTGGACAATTTAGATATGGTTTTTACCCAGGAACAATGCCCTGGAATATTGGTAGGGAGTTCTGAAACACCCTGTAGAATGATAGAGCAATGAGAATTTGAATGATGTATTTTAATGCAAAAGGCGTTAAAAGCTCAGGAATACGGTTGTATAATTTATTACCAGCTCGTTTGAAACAAGTAATGGGAAGGCAGATTAGAATACAATTGAGAAAAGAATTATTAGATATATATGTGCGTACTCAAATGAGGAGTTTGGTGATCATTACGACCGGCGACCACTTGAGTTAGTCACCAATCTCTTGGAAATTTTATTTTCTAAAAAAAGGTGGAGTGATTGTTTCTGTCAGGCGCTTAGTTTAGACGTAAATTGAAGAAAACTAGAAACGGAAAACCAAAATTATATTTTTTTTGGGCACCCTATATTACGCTGAAACCGTCGCAAACTCATATTAGCCTTCTTTGAGATTTTTATACAAAGGTACAAAATGATAGAATGATCATTCAAAGACAAATTATCACAGCACATCCTAGCAATCTTGAAATGGGAAACAACATAAAGAGAAAACAAAAACATTACTTTTGAATTGTTCAAGAATTTACCTGACTGATTTCCAAGTACGGTACATAATAAAGATGAAAATAATGTAACTTCATTTTGAACTCTGAAAGAGATCGAACCAGTCAAGACATGCATTTTTATAACTCTAGCTCTTCTCTATCTGAAAATTCTCCTTCAAACTAGAACTAATAGCAATAAACTTGAACTATAATTACCTTTCACTTGTCAAGTAACTGTTAACCTTCTCTATTAGACATGTTTCTATTAGATAAACTAAATCCATTGTTTAACACTAATATTAGCAAAAAACAATTTTTATGACTTTCAAATTGAATATTATGAATATGAAGAGAGTTCTAACAAGGTGATCTAAAATTTAATAGGGACTAATTTGAATTCATGAGTGGAACAAATGACTAGATATTAGTTACAAACTTCATTCGGTTTGCTATAAACTATTCCAACTTTCAACATGCATATAGTGCATTTTTAATACAATCATAGTCTAAAACTAGCTCTATGCTGTTCGGAATGTTAAAAAAATTGATGAATTGAAAATAGACATCACTTACCTCTTTTGAGTTTCAGCGCTACTGGATTCTCCGATAGCCTCAAACATTTCAATACTGCAAATAAAGAGCAATAAAACAATAAATCACTGAAACAATTATCAAAACAAAGAAGAAAACAGGTAACCTAGTACACAAAATACATAGAAGTGAATTGGTGACAACACAGATGTTCGTGTGTTGTCACCAATTCACTTCTATGTATTTCTACAACAGACGTCAAAAAGTACGTTGCAATGGACGCACTTTGTGCGCTCGTGTGGCCCTAGCCTTACCCGGAGACCGTCCTTTTGTATAGCCTATATTATAGGCTAATATTTTTTCAAGTTTTTTTCATTAGGCCTATGTATTTCAATATTTGAATGTGAATAGTTACATCAAAGTTTAATGACATTAGAGTAGGTGAACGGTCAACAGGTCAGTGATTTTAAAAGCAGAATCTTCAAGCTGACTCATCAATGTCATGCTAGAGCTAGATTCACTGAATCGGCAATAAGATGAATGTAGAAATTACTTTGTCTAGTAATCTTGCAGTACCATAACAAACTGGAGCTCATGGGACTCTGAATATGTGTCAGAACTATTTCATGATGCCTTGCACTTTCTATTGAATTCAATTAAATTTTATTGTCATTTACAAGAATTATTGATAATTTCGAAAATACCACATCAATCGATGTTTGCTGGAATTGGAAAAATCGACACAAATTATCGCAAAATTGAAAGGTTTCCTACTATCTTTAAATTCTACAAATTGAAATTTTCACTGCACAGATCAACTTTCTAAATACAACATCCATCTATTTCAAGCCTCTTTTCTCTTCTTTCATAGACCAATGTTTGTCATGTTTTCTTTATTTATTTCTTTGAAATAAATGACATTGATGCTCTAAATATCGATTTGAGATTTGGTTAGTGAGAGGGGAAAGATTATAAATGAAATGTAAACGTTCTCTTCTTTATGAGACAAGAGTAGACGTTCTCTTCATATGACTAGAATGTCTTCTCAACATCTAAAATACATTCGATAACAACCACACATACATGTATACTCGAATCTAAAATCTCAGGTAGAGTTATTTTAGATTCGAATATATGTGTGGATATCGAAAGTATTTGAGATGTTGAGAAGAAATTCTAGTCATAACTCTGTCTCACAAAGAAGAGTAGGTTTACATTTCATTTATAATCTTTCAACTCACTGAGGCTGAGAGCTTCGAGTATTAATGCGGGAAAATCAGCGAAATTATAATTTGTATTATGTGGTCGCTGGGGAAAATACTGCATTGATAAATTAGCTTTATTCCAAGATCAAAGTATCTTTTATAATTTCCTACGCAATTCTCATAACACTTGATATACTTATCATAGAAACACTGCCGTGATTTTGAAGCAAATAGCGATAGACAATTAGGTCATCAGAGGAAATAACTGACAAAAACTGTTCAAATGGAACAAGGCCAAAAAGGGAATAAATAATTGTTGGAAAGCCGTTCATTTCACGAGTTATCTTTTCAATTAAATCAGCACAGTTGACGTTCGGTTGCAATACTCTCAGTTTATATATATATTTTTTTTAGTTTAGTTTATTAAATTTAGTCTATATTTTTTTAGTAACAAGTAAACAAGAAATTCAGTATTTTATGTCTAGAAACATGACAAATCGTTTCTTGCAGTGAATATTTTCAATAGTTTTCGAATAACGGAACAATTTCTAAACAGCAATATTCTGAGTGATTGTTATATGGAATAAATGGGCCACGCTTTCTCAAACGTTTCACATTCCTACAAAGCTCAAAGTATTTTCGTGAAAAAATTACATTGAATTTTTTTGTGGAAAATTAAATTTTCCAAATTTAATTTCATCACATATTTGTTATTTTTGCATAAATTCAACTCACCTTCTTTAGTGTTAAACCTATTGACATCGGTATCATTCACTTTGAGAATTACGTCTCCAGCTTCCACCTGTAAATAAAGAAAAAACTATTAAATTTATGATCCAAGTTATAAATTGATTGCACTGCATTACAATTCGGGAAATTCTGATCAAGATTTCAGCCAAAACTAATCAGATAGATTTTAAACAATATTATAGTTATGGGGTCAGAATCCAATAGGATTTAACCAACGTAAAATCACGTCAGATTCATTCATTGGTTCTGTTAGATGTCATCTTTTTACGGTGGTTAAATTCAATTGGATTCTAGTACAACTGACCGATAAGACTGTCGTCATTAAATAAAATTCAGAGTAATCTTCAGAAGAATTCAAATAATGCTTTATTGAATTTCAAACCTTCAATACAGTTGAAATTGACTGGGACCCTTGCGAAAGGAATTTAATCAATAATTGACATTTCAGAAAGCTTTAACCATTTGAATCCTCAGAGAATAACTTACAACCTATAGAACAAACACAAAACAGAAAAACTGTTCAACAAAAGCTCCTCTCCATGGACGACCATCAAATTTGGCTGTTGAACATCGTCTATTTCTCACTCTGACACTCTTTGGGCCAGTCACGGGGAGGGGGGGAGAGGGGGTGTTTGGAATGGCGGCTTGGTATTTAATTAAGAACGGATTACCGCAAAATTATTTGCATTCTGTTCAAGTGCCCCAGTCTGTCACCATGTTATGTGCGCAAATACTGTCGGATGATACTGTGTTGAAATTGACAAAACAATTTCACTGATCACAAAATCACTGAATAAATTTCGCTTTACTCCTATCTAATCCTCCTTCAGTTAATTTCATTATTTTTCAACTTATTCAGCCTTTATTGTGATATATTTCTACCGACCCAAATACCTTCGGATTACTGAGTTGAATTTTAACACAATATAATAATAATAATATTTTAACACAATGAAAATATTTATTTCAAACAATGAACAAATTTTGCTAAAGAACCTCACTCCATTCTTGTTACTTCAAATGTTTCTTTCACAAACTAATCCGGCAATTTATCTTTGAGAACGAGAAGCTATTCTAATTGAAACAAATAATTCAAGATCATGCAGAAAATCATACAGACTGATAACAACACCGGTGGACAATAATGGAAATCAGAATGTTTTCCCCAATTTATACGTGTAACAGAGTATTTTATATGAATGATTCTCTTCATTCAACAAAATCACACAACAATCAAAATGAATCAAGCTCAAGCTACAAAGAATTTGTATCAAGTGACAATATTGAATATTCTATGTGGATTTTTATCAAAATTTGATAGATTCAGAGTGCATTAGAATCCATCCAATAAAATATCCTCGATTTGAACAGTTGTGTAAAATTTGAATGAAAACTGGCTTGGTGCAAAATATTGTAATCTTTTGTAAACAAACAGGAAAATCCCGATATCAAATTTTGCATGAAACAGAACTGTAAATTTGATCTCGAATTGAATTTAAAATTGAATATTCAATCATCTAAATCAACGACAACAACTGAAATTTGAAATCTTACTTGATAAGATGGTGTATAGGACGGCAGTACTGAGTATCTACCGTAGACAAAAGTATCACTATCATCATCATCATCATCACGACCTGTCGCATCTGCATTTCTTTTCCTCACTGGCGTAGTCACTGTGTAATGTTTTCTGCTACGTTTCGACAACATAACAACAATGTATCACTTATTTCAGTAAATATTCAACGTATTTTCAATATTTTTCGCACATCACAGAATTCAGTTCACTTGATTCAAGGATTGTTCAATATTATTCCAATGAAATCTTATTGATTTTTCACTTGTTTCAGTAAATAAATCACCACCGAAAAATGCGTAGCCTCTATTATTGTAATAAAATACACTATTTTTCATTTATTCGATTTTTTATTTACACTCGTTTAAGATTTTTCCACTTTTTCAAGTATTTTAGTAATAAAAAACCCACTAGTGCTGTAAGTTATACATCATGGCACGATTCTGTAAATAATATTGCAATGAATAATAAAATCGAAATCTGGTTTCGACAGCAAATACGAATATTTCACTTATTTTTGCATATTTTCACATAGAATACTATAGGATAGCTTGGTAGCTGAGCGCATTGTTCATAGTAAACAAAAACACGAACGTTTACAAACTACCGGACTGATTTTTGTCATGTCGACTGCATAAAACAATGAACTTTGTCACCAAATGATAACAAACATTTCAGATGAGCTCGTCTATCAACGATCTTCAATAATTATAAAATATTGGAAAAAGCCACTAAATTTGTCAATTTCACAGGCTGATGCAACTGTATGCTAACCTTACATCAGTTTCAGGGGGGAAAAGACACGGAAATTGAATAATCTCGTGAATCTAAATCACATAGCTGAGTCATCAAATTCATAATTCCAAATTAAAATACTATTCAATTCGAAGAGGAATAAAAAATGGTGTTTACAAAATCTCAATAATAAGACTGACTTTTCTTGGTTGGGAGACCGTTACCACCACGCCATACGGCCAGTCATGTATGAGGAATTTAGAGTCTAGAATAGGGGTGCCCAACCTTTATTAATCAAGGGCCACATTGTCAACAGAATGGGATTAAAATCTTCTTAAATTAAATTCTTCTCCTATGTACTGATCTATTCCAACCCTCATATCACCACTTCAGTATTTTAGCGACAATCCTATAAACACCACATCAACTATCACAAAATAAACTATATTTTTCGTACCAATCACAACAATCTCACAATAGAATATTTCTGTATCAATTTTAACATCACATCTCCAAAACGTTATATACTATGTTCACAGTACTGTATATACCTATTTACCAAGCATCATGTACTTATTGTATCAAGTATCTATTCTAACACCCATCAGTATTTAGCGTCAAACCCGACAATAACCAGCAATTTCACGTTTAAAACGCGTGCAATCGACACAAAACGCGCGCGTCTACCGGGTCACAAGTCATATCGAATCACTCACTGACCAAATCGACTTCACTGGTGCGTGGGCCAATTCAAACTAACAACACACCGACTGACTGCCACTCGATAACACACAGGAAGTCGTACTCTGATTAGTCCGAACTGGCCGTTTCCTGTCACTGTACTGTGTTTAGCCACCGACTACTACGACTGATAGCAAATCACATTTGACCGATAAACGAATGACTCACTGCGCCCCCCACTTCCCCTCTCCACAATGACCACATACTCTGTTATCAATTTACTACCCCCCCCCAAACCGACGCTTCAAGAGCATGTAACGACTACACATTCTCTTAACCACCCCCCACCACAATTTATCAAGCCGCGCATTCTTTTAGCAAATTTTTCCCCACACCCCTTCTAACAATAAGTAAGAATCCAACACTCATATCACATCTTGCTCATTACACAAACATAATTATTACAATAAAAGGATTATTAAAGTTTACAAGGTAGAATTACAGTATAAGAGGAATTATTACGATAATTTATTGTAAAATCATTGAACAATATTATAATTGATTAATACGGGGACGGACGGAAGATGATGATGATGATGATGATGATATGCCACCTATCACTAAAGCTGCCATATCTCAGTCAATATTGGTCCCATCTTGACAAATAAGGTTTCAATCGATTTGTAATTAAATTTACTAAAAAAAGTTATTCTTGTAAAATTTTCGTAATATCAACGGTTTCCGAGTTATTCAAGAAACAAAATTTTAAATGGCCGCCATTTTGTTTTATGGATTTGAAAAATTCTCATAATATTTTTTTAGCTTTGTCAAGTTGTCATAAATGTTGGTGCGAAGTTTCAATTCCATATGTTTCACCATTATTGAGATAAAAAATAATAAGAGGAAAAACAAAATGGCAGCTGTGTGAGTAACTAAGGACTTCTGGACAATATTTAAATATGATATTTAGATATGGTTTTTACCAAGGAGCAATGCCCTAGAGTATTGGTAGGGAGTTCTGAAACACCCTGAATAACTGATAGATAGTAAATAAATATTTTTATAGTCAAAAGTGAAACAAACTATTATAAGGTCAACAATACAGTATTGAAATAATTGACCAGATCTGAAGTCTATTTCCGAGCCATATACGAGTAACTCAAACTATCCATGACATCACAAACCTACTGATACTGTACTCACAATCGTGCCATGATGGCTTTGTTATGTTCTAGTTGTAGTTAGTACACTGATAACAACAAATACAGTAGCTATTTACCGATAACACTGTGCAACTGCTATCACCGGACTCGGTCTATCTCAGTGTTGGTTGAATATAGCTGAACTTGACATTGTCATCAATTGTTCTTCTTACATGTTTGCTTTACTGTTTGATTACGTGAAAATTGCGAATAGAGGATGATTTATTAGTACAACAACATTGTAATAAAACTTTCAAGAATGAAATTATTTTTATCACATGGAATTTCAATAATCGTCATTAAAAGCAAGATTTTGACAAAGATTAAGGTTCAAGTTACTCACAAACTGCCATTAAACACAATCTTGGACAATGGATAAAATGCTAATAGGGAATGAATCATAATTAGCGATGGGAATTACTGTCAACACAAATAGTTCATACCAATGTAAAGGAACGCGGAAAGTTGGGTTAATCGCAGCTATGGAATTGAGGAAAATCAAAGTTGATAATGAGACCAGTCTTTTATATGAAAACAATATGAATTGATAAATGCGCATAACAACTATCAAGCATACAGTACTCTGACATTAAAAAGACAAAAGATCTGAGGCAAGTATTCCAACATAATGTCAATGTTTGAACTTTTACAAAATTATTAACACTTGGAAATTATTCAGAAAAATATATAATTTACAGTCATTTTACCGTCAGTTCAAACTATATTTCCAGATTCCCTAACTTACTATACTAACTAACTTATCATGCATTTTTCTTCCCTCATCATGTCTCTCCGTTATCTATCCCTCCACCTCCTCATATTTATTCCTCATTTTATCACCACTCATACTCTTATAACCTCCATTCTACCCCTTATTCATTATCCCTCTTCTTCTTTTCATTCCTCCTTTTATCGCCACTCAACCCCTTCCTCGTGCTTCTTCCTTTTCATTACTTTTCTCTCTTTCAAACTTTCATTCTTTCACATCTTCCCTTCCTCTCCCTCAACCTCCTCATATCTATTCCTCATTTTATCACCACTCATACTCTTATAACCTCCATTCTACCCCTTATTCATTATCCCTCTTCTTCTTCTCATTCCTCCTTTTATCGCCACTCAATTCCTTCTTATCCCTTTTCGTTCCTTTTCTCTCTTTGAAACTTACTTTCTCTCTACTGTTCTTTTCTCTGCTTACTTTTCTCTCTTTCATCTTCCTCCTCGCTTTGCCATCATGCCTCATCCGTATTCTTCTCAGCTTGACACAGCCTGCCTACCCCCTCCCATCCCTTGCAGTCAATCTGGTCCACCGCACCAAGTTTTGCGCTTATCAGTGTCTCACCACCCCCTCCCCTAAACCTCTCCCCTCCCCCGAAACCCTCAACACCACGTCTCATCCGTGCAGTGACCGACTTGTCTCTTCTGCGTCGGTTATTGACATCTCGTTCAAAAGGCTTTCGAAAACGATTCCATGATACTCGTCGCACTGATACACTGGAATGACCACTCACTCTTTTCAAGTCCACTTTACTCCATCCAGTCAACGTTACTCTCAAATCTGTGGTCAATAGAAAATATAATCCACGTTCGCAAACAAACATGGAGGTCTCTATTCCCTTTAATGGTGACTGGTGAAATCAAATTTGTTTGCTGACTATATCTACATAGAGTTTATACACTATTATAGAATATAAGTACTTTTTATATACAAAGCTAACACTAGGTTTTTTTCTTTTCTTGATCAAATAAAAGTATATAAATATTTATTTGCATAGTTGTGATGAAATTGAGATTTTTCAAATTAAATTTAAAAATCATCAAATTTATTGACTGTTATGCATCCATTTTCATGTTTTATGAAAACTTTCATGCTCAAGATTTTTTAAATATATGTTTTCAATCTTTTTTTTTGAGGGTGATGCCCACATGAGCTCTAGGCTTGTGCGTGGGTAATGAGAGGGGTGATGATGAAAGATGACGACTGTTCTTAGGCAGTCGGGACCGACGGCTTTTCGTCTCCTCCGAAAGACGGGAGTGGCCGTTTCTGTCAAAATCCGTTCCGGCAACTGTATTCGATCTTGGAGCCTTTGAATTATCAGACAGGCGCTTATCGCCCTCGGCTACGGACCACTCCAATCTATGGACAACAAAATTATGAAAATGACTCAACAACTGCTCTCATCCAGTGGCAGAATTTCGAGATTAATTTCGATTTGGCTTATTATTTGTGAGGAGATATAATCAAATAATATATGATCTACAGTGACTATAGAAATTCTATAGTAACTGTGATATGACCCAAACTACCCCAACTACCGACAACTAGTGAAAGAATTTTGAGATGAGGTTTTGAGCTGACGGTGAAATCGCATTAAATCCAGATTTTCAAGAACAATATGAAATTGTAGATTTTCACTTAATAATTCTCAAGTATTGCTTCAAATTCAAGTTTCAAGTTCCCAGTTCCCAAGTTCATGTTCATTATACTTATAATACATTTTATGTATTATATCAATGAATAATCGTGTACAAACGCGTTTATTGAAGAAATATGGTTGCAGCAGTACTTTGAAACTATTCCAACACTCAGTACTAGTGTATAGCAGGATTCTTTTAAATTGTCAGAAACAGCTGATTGATGTACGCTCGTTTACTAACGTTAAATCAGCTGTTTTCTGACAAGTTAAAAGAATCCTGCTATACTAAACAGTACTTGTTTTTCATCAAGTGTTAGAAATGTATGTACGGTACTCGTACTGCACAAGGCAATACAGCCCTATTCTCCGAGGAACAAATCATACCTCGCAAGGGTGTGATAATGCATGCACGCGGCCAACTTCCCAACAAAACAGACAAAACTTTCAACGCTTCGTAAATTATAACGTGCTAGTTGTTTGCAGTCACTCATTTGGTGTCAAAATTTATAAATTTCAAACCAACTCGACGGAAAATAGCAAACACTGCTTTCCAGCTAGTGCAGCTAGGGGAGTTGTAGTGCCGAAATAGTTTAAAACTAGTGTACTTTGTCAACAAAACGTGTTGTTACGAACCACACATAGAGTTTATGAAGTTTGAAGCTAGTTCAAGCTTGGAAGAGATACTGCACCAAAAAATCAATTAGATTTGACTGGCCGTTGGGCACTTGAAATTTTATATGTACAGCCATTTTACGGTATAAGCACCTACTAAAAACGGTTTATTACAAATAATCAATTCAAAGATTAAAGCGTTGAAGATTGATCGTTTAAATTTTGAAGGATGCGTTGAAGTCCTGGTCTAAGAATATGAAGTTAAATAAAACGTTATTTGTTTGTACTATATTTTTTCTTCAGAATTTTGTACCACAATATATTGAAATAGTTCAAGGGAACAATAAAATATTAATTAGAATAGAATATGTTTTTATTTCACTAAATAATTAGAATAGAATATTAATAGTTTTAATTAGAATAGAATATGTTTTTATTTCACCAGAAACAATAAATACAAAGTACATTTCCAGCAATAAAATACAATAATAACAGAAATATCAAGAACTCCATATGACCTTAGCTTACTTAAAGTGAAAAAAAAACTTAAGATGACTCATTTATTATAAGCAAGGTAAAATTACAGCACACAAACTACTTATTGAAATTCGTGAAAATAATCAAAACTGAATGAAAAATAACACTAAAACTTTCCAGTGAAATAAACTAATGGCTTGCAAAGTGACAAAGTTACTTGAAGGCAAGCAGGCCAATTGGATTAAATAGCAAATTCATTAAACAAAGTTATGCAGAAGATTTAAAAATGAACAACAATGTTTATCATATTTTTCACTAGAAGCCACCCGTGCTTCGCAACGGTGCTCCGCAAAACAGAGCTACATTATAATTTCTTCTCTACTGTGTGTATCAAAGATATTATTCATTTTTTTCTGGATTAGGCCTTTGAAATATTGTATAGCCTAATGCTATGCTAAAACTGAACATATAAGGTAGGCAAAAATAGTGGTTTAAATTTATTGATTAATTCATCACATCCAATAAAGTAGTCTAATGAATTGGGCCAATTCAGAAATTAACAGGAAAAATATTAGGAAGGAAATGAAGAAAAGTATTTATTGTGGCATAAGCTCTTTATTCTTTATAGGTAAACACAACTGTATACTTATTGTTAGTAGTATTCTCGCTACTTTACTGTAAGCTACACATTCATCATTTGTCAAGTAAGTTACCTGTAAGCTCAATATTCCCGTTAGCAGTCAGCATTTTATTTAAAGAAGGCCCGGTATTAATCTCATTACTTTTGCAAATGCCATCACATACAAAAAATCTTCTTGAACTGCGAAAATTATGAGACAACTGAGATCCCCGTGAATACATCCTCCTTCATTACAAATTTTTATTAATGTACCACAATTTGCAGTACATCTATTCCATCAGATAATTCCATAACAATTTTGTAATTTTTATTGCTGTCATAGAACGCTAAACCTGGCAAATTCCAATAATAGTTTGATTAGGTTCTATTTCCCAATGTGTAATTTCAACATTGTAATATTATAGCGATTTGTAAAAAGTATTAGAAAAATTTGTTTTACTTGCATGAAGTTGAAAATTATCTGCAAAATACGAACTATTATAAGTCGAAAAATTGAATAAATTAATATTGTTTTATATTGGAAAATTGATATTGGTTTAATAATAAATAACTGAAAAAATTAAATAATTAATTTTATTTCGATGAAAAGCAAAAATAATTGATTTTGATGGAAGTTTAATGTCAAAAAAAAATTGGAGGATCTGAGATTCGAACTGAGTAACTCAGGCCCTTCGGTCTGGAGACACGGGGGACACGCCTAACCCAACTGCTCCACCGCAGCCATTACAATTCGATCGGTTTATAAGCTTAATAAAGTTTCTAACCTCGAACTCGAATCATTATGAAGTAGCTATTAAGAGTATTTAAACCTTCCGGAATGAAGTTGTATTTGAGCTTCAATTCTGAAATATCTAAAGGGAAAATTGAAATTTGGGCTTCGAGGTGCATAAAATTGATATTTTTGGAAGCTGTATGCAAAATTTCAAGGTCTAGATCATTCTCATTTTTTCGGAACACAATCCACAAAATTAGCTTGCACCTTGCTAATAAACACACACACGCAACCGTATCTTCTTTTATTTATAAAGAAAGAAAACAATAAATTAATGCAAACCAAATGTAGTTATTGTATTGTTAGCGTCCAGAACCACAGCGCATTCATCAAACACAGATTAATAAAAAAATGAAACTATCAATTGAGTCCTTACTCATTCCTTTGTTAAAATTAAAAAAAAAACCATCACATAATATAATTTCTCAGTTTCTATTCAATGACGGCTGATAAATGAATCCTTCCTTCTCTACTGTTAGTTAGCTTGATGAAACCTTCAATTTTTGCCGCTCACACAGAAATTGAATAATTGACATGGCGCATTGCTCCAGTTTGGAGTAGTTGTGGAATAATCTTGCATCTTCTAAATTATTCAAACTGTCCTCCACCCAACTTCATCCACCGCTTTTCAATATTCATTCGCAATATTGTACCATTTACATAGTACAGCTTTCATCTCTGCAACCATGGTACAATTCGTAACTAATCGGTATTCTTTATTCATAAATTCTGTTTTGTAATGATTCAACGAATTTACCAGGATACATGAAATTATACAACATAATATGTCATAAAAATGATAATAAGGCCTGTTTTCATTCCATCTTCGTTTCAACCGAGTTCAAGGTAGCGATAGTTTATACTGTGAATCTACGTTTACCAACAATGGTAAACGATAGATCAAAGTTTACCAAATCAAAGGTTATCGTGGTATAAGCTGTGGATCTACGTTTAAACTAACGTTCAGTGAAACTTAGCTTAACGTTGTTCAGTCACTTTGCATTTCGAGCCGTGTTCATGGTTAGTTCCGCCAGTTGACACGAGATGCGCTAGGAGTAGCTTGAATCCTATATTCTAAGCGGAGTTGGTGGAATTGTCAGGAGAGGAGATTATCTACTTCCCTCTCTTAGCTCACTTTCGCACGCACACAACCAGCCGGCAGCGGCCGCCAGCCGGCAGCAGGTGTCACAACGTCACAACATAAATACAGTATTTATCAATACGATCTACGATTCACAATAATATGAGTATTAGGCCTCCCGTAGCGCCAGTCCGCCAGTGCCACTGGCCTGCCTGTCTAGTCAGTGAATACCGGTACTGCACCGCCTGGTGCAGTAACCATCAACTCCTACTCTCTACTCACGTACACGTACATATTATTTTATGTTGATTAGAAATAAATGTGATAAGATATCTCTCAAAAATATATTTTGAAAGTTATAGAACACTTCATGTTTTCGTTAGTATGATCATTGGCATTGCGCATTCAACGTATGTTACAATCTGATCTGAATATAATATAACTGATCTGAATAAGTCGGTTTCGTCAACATTTTAACATGTTATCTAAATGTAAATAGTCAATAAGTTTATACTTTTTTCTCAGTAATTATTCAAATATAATTAAAAGTAGGTATGTCCATCTGTCACTTTGTTGATACTGTACATTTCAACCTTTTTTATTTATCAAATAGAGTAAGTTTAAAAATATACTTTATTATCAAATAAACTTATAAGATTTAAATCTGAATTGAACGGTTCTGCAACGTGACATACAGTTAGAGATTGATTCAGTCGGAAAAAAATAAAATAGAAATAAATTGAAAAAGTATTAATTTATTCCAAGCGATGTTCAGTCAAAAAACATTTTTTATTTTACACAGATTTGTACAATATCGAAGTAAACAAAACCCATTAACAATAATTTGATTTCCAAGTTGGTTCCTATGTAAAAATAATAGATATTTATGTAAATACAGTAAATATTTACATAAAAAACCAAATTTAAATTTTTATATTTGGAACAAATTTTAAGACAAACCTAAAATGAGGGTATGGCTAGCCAGTTGTTGAGATAATGAGCCAGAATTCATTGGATTTAATGTGATGCCCACAGATAAAAAAAAACTTGAAAAAGTATTTGTGTAAAATTACTTAAATTTTCAAAAACTATTTTACATACAATATTTCGTAGTTCCTTGAGCTGAGAAAGAACTCTCTGAAGGGTTTGGAGAGTTTACCTGAAATGCTTTACTTCTTAAAATACTTGAATACTACTTTAAAACTAAAACACTACTTTTAAATACTTGAAAAGTAGTGCAGCATTTCAACATTTCATTTGCACTACTTTTCAAGTATTTAAAGTAGTGTTTTAATTTTCAAGTTTTAAAGTAGTATTAAGTATTTTAAGTAGTGCAGCATTTCAGGTAAACTCTCCAAACCCTTCAGAGAGTTTTTCCCAGCTCATGGAACAGTGAAAGATTGTATGTAAAATAATTCTTCAAAACTCAACATTCACGAATCCTTATAAATTACAGCTTAGTTTGGAATAATGGAATATGGAATTATGAAAACTTGAATAGGAATAATGTTCAAATATTATTTCCTGCATAAAATAGAAATAAAAATTACAATCTGTCCCCAATGTAGAGCGATTTTCAATATTAGTGACTGGAAAAGAGGTGTCTTCACCAAGTAGCCTATAAGCTATTCTGAATCAAAGGGTAGATAATTATGATTGTAACTACAGTTTGAATAAAACTAAAACTTTTATGATAAAATTGGAAAATCGCTTTTCGAATTTCCTGCATTCAGCATACAATGAAAACGAGATATTTCTTGATTTGATTTAAAAAAAATTAGGTATCCTTAGTTCTAATCTACCTGTTACGTGAAAATTGTAGCCTATATATTTGTTCAGAGATTGCCAAAACTTATCAGGATTCGATTGGTAAAGATTTTTCCCGAATGATGAACAGAAATTCAAAGTTATGTACCTATGTTTAACATAATTATAAGTTATTTTTGGGGAACTTGGGATGATTCGGCGCGGCGGAGCCCGCTAAAGAAAATCTCTCCGCCACAAAAAGCCATGAGCAGAATAAAATTCAGTAACTTGAGACAAAACTCTTTGAATAATATTCATGATTCGTGAAAGAGCAGTTTTCTACATCTCACCTTGGACAATAAATTGTTACTTGTTAGTGCATATACTGTACACACTCACACCGCACTCCACACTGGTTTTACGTGATTTCGGTTTTCTTTCCAGTATGAAAACGTTCAAGAAATTTCCACTGGAGTATTTTTAATACAGTCTGTACATCATTAGCTTTGTTTTGATATGTTTTTTCTCGATTAATGTAAGAATGAACAAGTTATCGAATTTACAAAAAAATGGTACTTTTTTATGAACGATATGGGAAAGTTGTTTCAGTTTGGAAAGATACCTTTTTTGAATTCTTAAGAGTAGTTCATTAATTAAGAGCAAGTTCATTGATTTTAAGAGCAGTTACATTATTCAAGCCCATGACATTGAATATTATGTTGAATAATTTTTGCTATATCTGAACAAACATATACGATTTTCACGTAAAATGCAGATTTAGAACTAAGATAACCTATTTTTTTTTTAATCAAATCACAAATAACTCGTTTTCTTGTAACAGATGACTGAGAATAGGCACATATCTGTTCTCATTGACGTTCATAATCAGTAACGAAGTCAGTTCTTTTCTATTATGTTATATAATCGTGGAACATTGAATCCAACTTAACCTATAATGTTTTCCATATCTCCCATTAGGGAAAACTGGATGATCTGGCAGGTGGAACACCCGAAAGGGTCTCTCCGCCAAAAAAGCCATACGCTTAATAATAACAATAATTGAATCCAATTATTCGATCCCGGCAACCTTCTATCCCGCCAAAAACCTCAATGAAATGGCTCAATTTTTTTACATGTATACAATTTTAACCCTGAAGCATAACTTTTTCATAACAGCACCTAATATCATTTTAAAATCAATTTAAATAAGCCCCAATTTCATACCAGAATTACTGTTAAAGGCGGCCCAACAGATTATGAGGTATAGCTCTTCAAAGTTCATCTCTCTATGCTAATATAATACATAATAAGCTATTTCTTGCTAATTCTCGTGAAAATCATGTGCAATAGCAAAAAATCAAGTGAAATCATTGAGAAAGCGGTTGGGATGCATTGATAGAAAAAATGGTTCTCGGTTCAAGAAAAACTAATGAACATATTTCTAGATCCGCCACTGGAAAGTATAGAATAAGAAGGGGGTTCAGTTATATTTTCTTCTTCGCATATACCGTACAACTGATGTCAAAATGTTTACACAGGACAATTCCAAGCACAAGCAGAGAATGTAGAAGGAGATAAAACAGAGCTTCTGAAATATTATATGAATAGACTAGCTGAGTAAAATGAATTGCAAACTGATTACAATCTGATTCGAGGACTATTTATGATAAATTGTTGGAAAATATAATCCTGCACACAATATCGTGTAACAGCTTCTTTCTATAGAACAAGAAGAAAAATTCAGCAATACATAATACAACTTCAAGCTGATATTGATACGAGTTCAGTGAACAAGTATATCGACACTACTCTGTAATAAATTAAATAACACATTAAACTATTAATGTGTTCATAAAGTATACATTGTAATATATCAATTTGGAAATTTGTAAATGTACTAAAAGTTATATCTTAGACATTTTCTTGTTAAACGCTGGCATAAAAGTCCTTAGAAGAAAATGAAAATATATGCGATCGTCAAATATCATACTATTTCAATCTGTTAAAAGATAACATCCAAATTATAGCAGTTACAATTAAAATGAATATAAAATTATTTGTAGAGAATGACACAAGGAATCATCGATATCCATTTCGTTCCGAAATTCTGATTAGAACTTGGATATAGACGATTTTATAAATAAGAAAAGTACTATTCTTTGTAAATTCGATAACTTATTTATTTTGACATTAATCAAGAAAAAAACATATCAGAACAAAGCCAATGATGTACAGAATGTATAAAAAAATACTCCAATGGAAAATTCTTAAGCGTTTTGAAACTGGAAAGAAAACAGACAGAAATTGATGTGCTTGCAATAGTACGTAAGCAATAATATTAGCCTATAAGTAAGCTGAGATGAACAAGCCGAGGTAGAATAATCAGAGCTGACTGCAGTGTTCAGCTCTGAGCGTAGTGAAGGAGAAGTCTGCTGTGTTGATAGGAAGGCAGTGGTAGGGAGAAATTGAGAGTGTGTGTATGCGCTTGCTCGCCCCTGCGCGTATGTGCACTGTACACACTCACATTGGACGCCACGCTGATTTTATGTGATTTTCTGTTTTCTATCCAGTTTCTAAACGCTTGAGAATTTTCCATTGGAGTATTTTTTTATACATTCTTGACATCATTGGCTTTGATCTGACATGTTTTTTTTCTCGATTAATGCCAAAATAAATAAGTTATCGATTTTACAAAAAATGGTACTTTTTTATTTATGAACGATATGGGAAATAAAATGTTTCAGCTTGGAAAGATACATTTTTTTGAATTTTTAAGAGTAGTTCGGTTGATATAGTTGAAACCGTTCAAGAGCTGGAAAGCTAACGGAGTTAGCACTTTAAAGCGCCATAGCTCGCTTATTAGACCACTTACAAATTTCAGGTG